>PVLC010016558.1:0-36381 GCA_004027655.1 Graphiurus murinus | reverse complement strand
GGGGATTGAACCCAGGGGCATTCTACCTCCGAGCCACACCCCTAGCCCTATTTTTTATTCTTTATTTTGAAACAGGGTCTCACTAAGTTGTGGAGTGCCTCACTAGGTAACTGAGGCTGGCCGCAAACCTGGATCCTCCGGTCTCAGCCTCCCAAATGCTGGGATTACAAGCGTGCACCACCACGCCCGGCTTAGTTTCTCCTCTCTTGCATCCTTACGCTGAGTCCTCCTCCATCTTCTTCTCTCCCCCTGAGTAAGTAAGTGCCCAGGTGACAACAGTTCCTCCTCTGGGAGGTCCTGACTTGGTGGCCCCAAACCTCTTAAAGAGCAGACATATGACTATGACTGTCTAGATAACCTAAAAAGTGCACTGCCCATTGTCCTCTCCCCTACTTGGAACCTGTGTCATTTTCCTAGTGACAATCACAGCTACCTCCCCACCCTCCCACTCCCACCCCACCCTCCACCCCCCACCCTGGGTGTGAGCTCAAAGTCCAGGCAGGGCTGCACTGGGGACTATCAAGCTGTCCTTCCTTGGTGGCAAGTGTATAAAAATGTACCTGCAGGATTTTAATTGTGGAGGTGACAGAGTAATGGCTCAGAGGGAAGACTGTTACTCAAGTTTCCCTAGATACCAGAGACATGCCACACTGTGCCATACCGTGCCACACTGGGCAGGCCCACACAGAGAACTACCTGCATCTATCAGAACCAGAGCCCTATCATGTTCTCTGCGGATGGCCAGGCCCGACCATGTACGCCGGCTCAGCTCTGGCTAGTTTGAACAGAGTCAGTGGGCTTTGGAGTATGGGGTGGGTCACAGTGGCCTGGTACTGGCCCTGGGGGCGGGTTGGGAGGTGGAGGGCAGGGGCAAATTAGCTTGGTGGATAAGTGTAGATAAGAACTGGCCGGGGATGGGCCGGGCACAGGTTGGTTCCTACATGAGAGGCGAGTTTGTCGGCAAGTTGTTTGCTGTCTGTAGGAACGAGCCCTGGGAGGAGCAGTCTCTCTGCAGCCAACGAGGCCTCTCCAACATGTCAAAACAGGATAAAATACAGAAAATAAGATGCATGATTAATACAGCAGGGGAGGAAGGCGTGGGACAGAGGAGAGCCCTGACGCGCCCATCCACAATGCCACTGCAAACAGAAGCAAAGCCACAGCCAGCGGGAACCTGGCACACCAGGAGAGCCTCCCCCAGCCTCTCCCCTGCAGGAGGGGATGCTGCCCTTTGACCCCAGGCTGCTTCTCAGCTTGCCTCCCGCCATCTTTTCCCCTTGATCTCACCTGGCCTAGGCCAGGAGGGGGCATGCCGAGCCGGATGTAGTGGAATATTCACAGTATCTCTGGGGGACTTGCCTCGGGTCCTAGACCCCCCGTACAGGGACATTCCTAAAGCCAGAGGTCCCAAATAAAGAAGGACATCCTGAGCCAGACATGGTGAACTGTGCCTATAATCCCAATACTTGGGAGGCCGAGAGAGGAGGATTGCAGATCTGAGGCCAGCCTTAGCAACTTGGCAACTTAGCAAGACCCTCAGTAACTTAGTGATACCTGGCTTCAAAATTTAAAAAGTAGGGCTGGGGATAAAGCCCAGTACTTAAAAAAAAAAAAAAAAAAAAGGGTCAACCTCCCAGACACGTGTGCTTAGAGACACCGAAATCCTTGCTATGCCTGCCCTGGCGTGTCATCTCCTCCCCATGGAAGCCCCACAGTATACAGCAGGAGGCCCAGTTGGGAACAGCTCCCAGGCCCAGCTCACCACATCTGGCGCCTCCTGCCTAGCAGCTGGGTGGGAGGGTGGGAGTCCAGAAGCTCTGTTGCCCCAACTGTCTGCCTACCCCCTGCCAGCTAGTGCCCGGAACCCTCCCTTAATTCTCCTTTCCTTTAGCATCGAGTTTTGTTCAAATGCCCATCTCTCTGAATCCTTCATGACACAAGGCTTGTTTCTCAATGCTGAGAAGGAGTTGGCTTTGAAGTAACATCAAAGGGACGTCACAACTCAAATGGCCACGGTCCCTTCCCAAGTCACTCCATCTCTCCCAGCCTCAGCTTCCTCATCTGTAAAATGGAAATTAGAATATCTACCTTGGAAGACTGACATGATGACTAGACAAGACAGCATGGGATATACTGGGCCCAGAGCGGATAGCCCGAAAGAATGTAATGGTGGTTGTTCTGTTCATGAGCCCATTGAAGCATCAGGCTGAAGGTCTCTGGGTTTGGAGGAGAGAGAAGCAAGGGGTCTCTCCAAGGGGAAGGCCGAGATGGAAAGGTTGAGGGCCAGAAGTGCGTTCTCCTCTTCCCAGCCTGGCTGAGGACACTCCTACTCCCCGGTCTTGCCCAAAGAGAGTATGAACTTATGTCTGCTGGCTGTCTCTCCAACAACACAGCAATCCCAGACCCAAACAATGATCCCCAAACTCCAGATCACCACCCAGGCCACCGGACCAAGGACGCATCCTGTTTGTGTATTACACAATCCAGTAGGGTAATAATAATTGTCTTTGGCCTGGCTTGTGGGTTGCACATCAGAAAAGCAAGGAGGATGATATAATTGCACAGTGTGTCTAATTATAGGCTGCAGTGATGGTAATAATGGGATTAATTAACCTGGAAAACACTGAACACAAAAGGATCTGTGGCAGCTAAACAGCAGCCAGAGAACCTGGAGCCCGGGGAGATGGAGACAGCTGGCCTGAGTTGCCAACAAGGAGCCTCTTGGCGTGGTGGACTGCAGTTGTCCTCCTGCAGGGGTGGCTTGTCTACCTTGTCCCTGGAGGATCTGTCTGTCCTCCTGGCTAGAGATGCCAAGAGCGTGGGGGTCCCCGGTGGAGCTCTCTCATAAAGGCTTCGATGGAAGGAGAGCAGAACTGGAGACTCGCCCAGAAATGCGCTAAGACAGATGACGGCTGCTCCTCCCTTTGTGTCAGTGGCGTTGTTCTTGGTGCCCCAACAAAGGCCAGAGACACGGGGCCGTGCTCCACATTTCGGTGATGAAAGAGCCAGCTGCCTGCCGAGCGCTGCTAAATCCCTGCACGGGCGTCATAATGAAGCCATCCCCCTGTCTCCACAAAGGCTTACAGCAAGAAAGCTAACTGATAGGCTACGACCACTAGCCCCTCGCAGCGAGCTCTCCCCTGGCTAGCTCCACTGTGGAGCCTCGAGGACCAGCTCTTGGCTCTGCACGCAGAACATGCTCAAGTCCACGGCCTTTAGCTCGACCACTCAGCACCTCTCACCTCCTCCAATCTCTCCCATGCTCTGATTTCCTCGAGAAACAAGCAAAGGAGACCAGAAGTCCCGAGAAGCCCTGTCCCAAGCAGTCGCCTTGGCTTCCCTTCTTTTTCAGGGCCCAGGGACATCTCCTCTTCCTTCTCCTCCTCGGGGAAATCTTCCCTCAGGCCCAGAGCCGCTGTATAGGTCAGGAGCTCTGATTCAGCACTGCCCAGACCCCCCGGCGATGGAACTCAACAGCTTCACGTGCACCGACTTAAGGCGCCTCCTCCTAAAAGTAGGCGCTCTGCCTTCAGCTCCTCAAATAGTTGTGGGCACATCACAGGTTTTCATTAAACCCTTATCAAATGAGTGAATTATAAATAAAAGGCCATTAGTGGATTATCCACTATATGCAGAGCACTGTCACTTTCATTTAATCCACACAACAACCCTGCCAGGTAGATATTATTGTGCCTCTTTACAGATAAGGAACCGAGAAGCAGAGAAATTAATTAATCTATTTAAGGTGCTACAGCTGGAAAATGGCAGGACTGGAATTTAAGCTGAGCTCTTCCTGAACTCCCCACCCCCCGCCAGCACCTTTTTCCACTATCTTATTGCGGCAAATAGAGTTTTGCTTGCAATTTCAGTTTCTATAAACTAGGGAGACGGGATCTAACAACATAGGCATGAGAATACATTTCACTACACCAAAAACATGTGAGCCACAGAGAACGATGGGGGCTGCAGGTTGTCTCCTTCCGACAAGTTCAGAGAAGCCTTGGTGTGTGTTTTAGCCAAGGCAGCGCCACCTGCTATAAGAGATAGACCCCAGAATCTCAGGGGCTTCGTGCATTTTTTTTAGGGTTCAGTTAGCTGGTGGAGTGGGTGGTTCTGCATCTCACAGTCATTTAGAGACTCATTCCAACAAAAGGGCCTTGCGAGGGACAGAATGTTTGTGATCCTTGAATTTGTGTGTTGAAACCTAATTCCTAAAGGCAAAGGTATTAGGAGGTGAAGGCTTTGTGGGGTAGATCTGAGGGCTCTACCCTCATGAATGGGGTTAGTACCTCTATAAAAGAGTCCTAAGAAAGCACCCTAGCCCATTCCCATGTGAGGACCCAGCAAAAGATGGCCTAGGAAAGGGGGGTCCTCACCAGACACCGACTCTGCTGACACTTTGAACTTAGACTTCTCCACCTCCTGTACTGGAAGGATTAAATTTGTGTTGTTCATAAGCCACTTAGTTGATGGTATTCTGCAACAGACGCCCAAACAAAGATAGGCCTTTGTCTTCCATGTGCGGCTCTAATCACTGGCATCCAGCCAGGAGGAGAAAGGGAAGGAGCGGACAGGGGCAGGGGTGTCACCCCGGGAGGCTTGGAATTGGATCTCCTGCTTCCGCTCACAGTCCACTGGCCAGGCTCAGCGCCACAGTCACACATGCGTGAAGAGGTGCTGAGAAACGCAACTCCTGGCGGGCATCCGCTCCAGACAACGGGAGGGAGGTGGCGCTCCAGTGGTCTCTGGCCGTCCCTGCCACACCACGTTTGGCATTGTTTTCTATGGAGAGGTAGAAGTCTTGGCCCTGCCCAGCTGGATTGGGAACAGGAAAGGGGTTGGAGAATAGAAGAGAAAGCATTTATGGTGCATGTCTCTCGTGTGGTGGGAATGTTAGCAAGAGGAGGTAATAGTTTCTTTTTTATATAATTTTATTAGTGCATTGTAATTATACATCATAGTGAGAGTCAAAATGGCACACTCATACATGCACACGTTGCTTGTATATATTTCCCTCCGTATCCTGCCCCGCTCCCCTCTCCTCCCTCCCCACACATGTTAGTGAGCTTGGTGGTGATACCGTCATATATGTACACAAGAGTATCCGAACTGTTCCCCGCCTCAAGACTCAATCTTTCCCCTCCTTCCCCCAATCCCTTTCCACTCTTCTTCTGGTCTCTCTCCTCATCTAACTGAAGTCACTTTTGTTCCCTATTTTCTCTCTAGCTTCCAAATATGGGAGAAAATATGACCCTTGACTTTCTGAGATTGGCTGATCTCACTTAGCATAATATTCTCTAGTTCCGATCGACATAATTTTTTCCCTTCTTTATAGATGAGTAAAATTCCATTGTGTGTGCAGACTTCATTTTCTTTCTCCACTCATCTGTTGAGGAACACCTAGGTTAGCTTCATAATTTGGCTACTGCAAAGCGTGCCTTTATAAACATGGATATGCACGTATCACTGTAGTATTCTGACTCTAATTCTTTTGGAAAGAGATTGAGAAGTGGTATTGCTGGGTCATACGATAGTTGCATTATTGGCCTTTTGAGGAACCACACAGGTAGTAGTTTCTAAAGACTAAGCGTGTGGGTACTGGAGTTGGCCTGCCATACGTGAAATCCCAGCACTGCTGTTTGCTGAGCATTAACCTCCACATTCTCACTAAGTTGCTGAGGCTGACCTTGAACTTGCAATCCTCCTGCCTCTGCAGGTGCACACCACCACACCTGGCTCCTCTACTCTAAATCGGGATCCAAAGACCTAGTTCACAATGTTGTTGCAAAAATGAAATGAAGTAATCTTATGTAAAGCTCATAGTCAGCTCTCAATAATTTAGCTACTATTATAACACATGTTACCTTACTTCATTGAATCCCTCAACAACCTGGTGCCATAGATGGGCTAACAAGGTTAAACATGGTGGTCAAGGTCACAGCCTGCTGAGCGACACAGTTGGGAATCCAGAATCTATTCTACATCTACGTGACTCTTGAAAGCCACAGAAACCAAGAGAGGTCCGGGATTTCTTATACACAGAAAGGTTTGCAGGGATCTCTGGGAGGAACTTGGGACCCTGGTGGAAGCAGAGGAAAGAAGGAAAGATTGAAAGGAGCACTTCCTGTGGGGACAGGAAGTCTGCACTGGAACCCTGGGGGATCTAGAAAGCTCTCAATCCCTGACCTATGGCTGCCTAACAGCCTGCAGGAGAGGATAGGAGAGGAGCTGAGGCGGCCAGTCCTGAGGTCACCAGGAAGGCATGTAGCCGGGTGCCTTTCTCCCTCCTCCACTGACTGGGCCCAGGCCACTGAGGGCCAGACTGCTCCCAGGACACAGGACCCTCCTGGCGGCAAAGTGTCTGTTGACCAAAAGGCTGTTGCCAGTTGTATGTAGTATTGTTGATTCTGCCACTGGATTAGGAGTCATGAAAATTAATAAGCTGTAAAAGGAACAGTAAGTGAAAAGGCGGTTGTTGATTCTAAGGATCAAACCCTTGGGAAAGACTTGAAGGCATGCCGTTAAAACTGTTGGCTGAAGTATGGGTGAGATGAACAAAACAGACTGGGCTTTGGGGCCAGCTGGGGAGAGGCGGGCCTACAGTAAAACGCTAGAGCTCCGTCATTGTAGTGCTTTGTTGGGATCTTGAAGTTCTGATTCTACTTTAGAGAAGCCCAAAGCTGAGTTAGATGCCAGAGCCCCGGCGCTATGTGCCGACATCAGATGAGGGGCCGGAGGCTCTCTTGGAGCCAGGGGCTGCCTGTTGGACTGCCTCTCACCTTCTTCACATCTAACTCAGCTCTGGGCTTCTTTAAAGTAGAACCTGAACTTCAAGATGCAGGCAAAGCAATACAAATGTGGAGCGCTAGCGTTTTACTCTCTGCCCACCTCTCCCCAGCCTGCTCCCCAAAGTCATTAAGCTAAGCGAGTTCAGCCCGCCTCAAAAACAGTTACATGTTTTCCCTAATATGTGGACTCTAGATCGAAATGGGGAAATAAGGGTAACATCAGGTAGAAGAACAGAGACTCCAGTGAAGTGAGAGAGGAGCTTTGGTGAGGGTGGAGGGGGACAGAGATGTAAAGAATGTGCTGGGCGTGGTGGCGCACACTTGTAATCCCAGTACTTGTGAGGCTGAGACAGGAGGGTCACAGATTCAAACACAGCCTTAGCAACTTAGCAAGGCTCTCAGAAACCTACTGAGACCCTGTTTCCAAATAAGATATATATATATAAAATCTGGCTGAGGGTGTAGCTTGGAGGTAGAATGCCTCTGAGTTCAATCCCCAGTACCAAAAAAAAAAAAGGAACTATTGTTAAAATAATGCTAGGTCCATGCCAATTTCAAAGATACCTACAGGGAGGGAGAAAAAGGGATGGAACTTGGAGCAAAGCATTCCAAGAACTGTGTACAAGGATATTTCTACTGCTCTACACCCCAGGATGATGTATAATTACAATGTACCAAATTAAAGTATGAAAAACTGAAGTGCATAAAATGAATACTTGTATGTTTTTCTTTTTCTTCTGTTTTTTTGTTTTGTTTTGTTTGTTTGTTTGTTTGTTTGTTTTTAGACAGGGTCTTACTATGTTGCCCACATTGGCCTTGAACTCCTGGGCTCAAGCCTCCTGCCTCAGCCTCCCGCATAGCTAGGGCTACAGTTGCATGCCACTGAGTCCAGCTTGCAATACCTGCTGTGGCAGTCTTGGATTCATCAGGAGCCAGTGTCTGTTTAATAGGAGAGGAGAGCACACCCCATGCTTAGAGGAAGGCTGCAGACACGCTGCAAGAGAAGGAGCAGAGAAGCCCAACACACCCCTCCCACTTACGGTTTTGATACTGTAGGGCAGTTCTGGAGTCTGATGATCATGCCCAAGACCCAGCTGACAGGGATAACCAGGGATCCGCCCTGGGGCTCTCTTGACGTGTGACTTTTCCACAGGTGTCACAAGTTCTCAAAGCATAGTCTCCCCTCAAAGAATTTCTACACTAAGCAGAGATCTTACCCTCTATTTAAGACATCTTGAAGCCCTCGGCTTCCCACCTGCGCCAGGCAGGACGGCGGCCTCTTCAGTCAGCTGCTGGTCCCAGGCCCTGGTGTGAGGGGCACATGTGCGAAAGCACCCTTCCCTTTACCTGGTCACTCCACAAACATTTATTGAACATCTATTATGCCCAGAGACTCCCTCCAAAATGAAGAAGACGTCCTCTGTCCACTGTCAAATAAAGGCAACAGAAAGAGATTACAAATACAGTGTAATCAGCACTGAAGTAGATGCTCAGTGAATAGAGAATAATGCGGATATTCTTCATTGATTAATGCTAAGCTCACTGGTGTGGATAATCACTGGCCCATGCACATGTTCGTGCACACACACACACGCACACACACACACACACACACATGCATTGTTCCTCCAGCTTTTGCAGCAGCTCTTGAAAGTCCATGGTGTGCTCAGGGGCAGAGAATTCTAAACTTCCAAAAGAAAATGAGCTGGAAAATCCAGCTATGGAGTCAGGAAGGGCCTTCTTCCTCTCAGTTGCCTGAGGGGCCAGCAGAGCTGTGTCCAGCAAACCCGCCAAGAACACAGAACTCCTCCCACCTCAGGGTAAGACCCCCAGCAACATGTGTGCAAGAGATCAGGAGACCCCAGGAATTCCAGCCCAAAACCTCCCCGGAGAACAGCCATCTTCCCGGGTTACTCCTCTGTTAGGGGCATGTCAGTGACTCCATTGTCTACAGGGCTAATTAACTCTTTGCCCCTTAACCTGGAAGAGACAGCTTGCCATGATTTGTTGACTATGTTGCCTCATCACCCAGCACTTTGTCCTCTAATTCCAATCCACTTACACACACACACACACACACACTCACACAGAGCTTATGTTATGCATGCATGATTTTATTCATGCCTTTCCCTCTGCTAGGATGTTTGGACAGTTTTTTTGTTGTTTCTTTGCTTTGGTCGTGGCTAACCTTCCTCATTCTTCAAGGTCCAGCTGCAGCTCCATCTCATCACGGTGGCCTTCCTGAAGCCCCAACCCCTCCAAGCGCTCCCACAAAGTCCAGCGCCTGCCCCATCCTGTTATGATACTGTATTAACATCTATTCATGCACTTACTGAGGAGAAGAGAAGCAGTCTCTATGGTCCCTGCTGATTATAGTCCAGCACCCAACGCAGGGTCAGTGCTCAATAAATACTGGTCATCTGAGGCAGGCAACCTAAAACAGAACCCATGGCCTGCAATTGTGCAATCTGCTACATAAAGAAGAGCAGGTCGTCACAACTACAGTCAGGTAATGAGCGCTGGAAGCCTGCTGACAAATTACACTGGCTGCTTGGTAGGCAGATCCTAAGAAAAAAAGATTGAGTATATTCATGTGAATATATATATATCCTAATTTAAAAATGGGCAAAGGGCCTGAATAGACATTTCTCAAAAGAAGACAAACAGATGGCCAACAGGTTCATGGGAAAAAAAAAAATGTTCAACATCACTAATCAATAGGGAAATGCAAATCAAAACCACAGTGAGGTATCACCTCATACCTGTTAGGTTGTTTATTATTAAAAAAATAATAATAAGTCTTGGGGAAAAGGAAACTCTTGTACACTGTTGGTGGGACTGTAAATTAGCACAGCCATTATGGAAAACAGTATGGAGGCTCCTTGAGAAACCAGAAATAGAACCACCATATGACCCAGCAATCCTGTTTCTGGGTATATATCCAAAGGAAATGAAGTCAGTATGTGGAAGACACAGATGTATTCCCATGTTCATTGTAGCATTATTCACAATACCAAGTTATGGAAATAATATAATTGTCCATCAATAGATTAATGCAAAAGGAAAATACAGAGAGAGAAAGAGAAAGAGAGAGAGAAAGAGAGAGAGAGAGAGAAATATTATTTGGCCTTAAGAAAGAAAAAAAAATTCACCACTTGGGACAACATGGATGAATCTGGAAAACATTATGCTAAGTGAAATAAGCCAGACACATAAAGACAAATACTGCATAATCTCACATATATAGACTCTTAAAAAGTCAAACTCAAGGAAATTGAGAGGGAAACAGGGGTTGCCAGGAAATGGGAGATGAGGGGCTGGAAATGGGAAAAAAATGGTCAAAGGATACAGAGTTTCAGTTCTGCGGCATGAACAAGTTTTGGCAACTTAACTTACATCAATGTGACTGATTAACAGTCATGTATAGTATACTTGACATTTTCTAAGAAAGTAATCAAGTATTTGTTCCACCAAAAAAAAAAAAAGAAAGAGATACAGAAAGAAAAGCAGTAACCATGTAAGTGATGGAGAGATTGACTCAGATAATCATTTTACAATATCAAAATATCGAGTAGGTACCTTAAACCCTTTCATTATCTATTATATCTCAATAAAGCTGAAAAAGCTAAAAAATAAAATAAAAGCGAGAGAGCGAGTGCGCGCAAGATTGGGTGGGGTTGCTACAGCTTCATAATAAACCCCACAGCAGCTAGGTCTGCTACGTCTTTCCATGGTGAGTAACTTTTAGGCCTGACTAGCTTCTCAAGGAGTGAGATGCACTTACTGGGTGAGTGCGTGCGCTTGGCTGACCATTCAACCTCTGGGCAACCGTATTTCTTCCTGTATTCATACGGTAGAGCTCTGGCTGACTGGCAAGACTTTAGTGTGTTGAGAGAGTGTAACTCAGTTCACCAAGATGGGACTGCCCTGGAGAAATGAAAACAACACTGAGCCACAAAGCAGAGGAGCTGCATAGGACCACAGTCCCCCACACGACCTCCCAGTGCTGAGCCAAATGCACATCAGTGCTACCCTAGCATATTCCAGCCCGGTGAACAGTCATCCAACTCCTGATTCAAAGCAAACTGATGCATTGGTCAAAAGGACACCATTCACCATGGGCTGGGAGTACCAAAAAGATGAAGATGTAGGTAGCATTGAGCGAAAGGGATGCCTTCAGTGAATTCTAATCTATTTGGTAGTGAGAGAATTAAGAGAAGTCTGTTCTCTTACATTATTGGGAGCTCCATTATATAATATTAGAGCCAAATAGACAGGGGTCAAACCCCAGTTCTTCTAGCTGTGTGGCTTTGAGCAAGTTAGTCAAACATCCTCAAAGCATCTATTTTTTTCCCCTACAAAATGAGATTGAGACAATTTATTTCACAGAGTCATGGCTAAATGAGATACCATAAATGGCTCATATATCACATACATTACATATCATATATCATATATATACACATATATGACATGGCTCCTATATATCTATTAGATGCTCAATAATTCTTTACAGGAACCAAAGAATATAATTAAGGGCTTAACGATGATGCCCACTCTTAATACTATTAGAGTTCAAAAAAAAAAAAGGGAAGCCGGGCGTGGTGGCGCACGCTTGTAATCCCAGCATTCGGGAGGCTGAGACCTGAGGATCCGGGTTCGCGGCCAGCCTCAGCTACCTAGTGAGGTACTCCGCAACTCAGTGAGACTCTGTTTCAAAATAAAGAATAAAAAGGGGCTAGGGGTGTAGCTCGGAGGTAGAATGCCCCTGAGTTCAATCCCCAGTACCGAAAAAAAAAAAAAAAAAAAAGGGAACAACTTCTTGGGATCCCATAGAGGGCAGATTAATGGGTTTAGGAAGAGACTCAGCCTGGCTCACTTTAGAGCTATTTCATAAATATCAAAGAATCATCTGAAGCTTCCATGGGTCCTGCAATCAAACTAACCATACCCTGGCCTATCGCTTCTCATCTTGCTATGGCTTGAATTATGTTCCCCTCAAATTCACAAGTTAAAGTTTGGCTCCCTATACCTTGGAATATGACCTTATTTGGAAAAAAGGTTGTTGCAGACGTAATTAAGATGAGGTTATACTAGACTAGTGTGGAATCCTAATCAGTTATGTGTGGCCATCTTTACAAATGGAGAAATGTGGACAGAGACACACCGAGACAGAAAGCCATGTGGAGACTGGAATGGTGCTGCCACAAGTCAGAAACTTCCAGAAGCGGGAGAGAGGACAAGAACAGACCTGCCCTGGCACCTTCAGGGGGAGCAAGGCCCTACTGACTGTTTGATCTCAGGCTCTAGCCCACATAACGTAAATTTTTGTTGTTTTAACGCTTGTTACAGCAGCCACAGGTAACTGATACTGATTGCCATCCTGCCCTGGGGAGAACTAAACCCATGCCAATAGGGGCCCCAGGGGGCCTACACTCACTCTCTCATCTCAGGGACTGTAAGCTAAGAAGCTTCCAGCCAGCTCCAGGGTTGTGGTCATCCCTTCCCCTCTGCAGGGAGGAGTGGATAAAACAGCCTTCATTTCATGTCCATGGTTCTTGAAGACAGGTGTAAGGATGGTCATGGTCATAGGTGACCAGTTAGGCAATATCTGCTGTCTGGTTCCAAAGCCCATTACTGCCTCTTGCTCATGACTGTCTGCCTTCCGTTTAAGCATAACTAGTGATGGGAAGTGTGTTATCTCTGGTTCTACTTAAAAATTAAAAACTAGGCAGGCACAGTGACACACACCTATAATCCCAGCTACTTGAGAGGTTGAGGCAGGAGGATCCCAAGTTCAAAGCCAACATGGGCAACTTAGTGAAACCCTGTCTGGAAATGGAAATAAAAAGGGCTGAGAGTATATATAGCTCACTGGTAGAGCACCCCTGGCTTCAGTCCCCAAGACTGCTAAAAGATCTTATTCATTTTGATCAATTCAAAGTTTGTTCTACCACTTGCTTGTAATACTTTGTTATAGTAGCCACGTGTAACTAATACTCACCCCAAATTCAAGTATTTCTTCCTACAACTTCAATCCCTAGCCCTAGCATCCCTGCCACCTAGTATCCTGCAGAAAAGAAAGGAAGAAATCCAATCACTCATCTTCTAGGCAGATCCACGGGCATCTGACTTTTACCACAGCCCTCCTCATCTTGTCTTGTCTCATCAAACCTTCTCTCTCTCTGCCCATCTCCTCCCTAAAGGGGAGGCAGCCACACCAGAGGAATACTCATACACACCAGAGGAGTTTCCTAAGTCCACGGGTCTTGATTGCTCGTCCTTCCAGTTTGGGGTTTAAAGTTGGGTTTTCCAGGTCACATGACTCCTTCCCCTTCTCCTCCCAGCCATGACACACATTTGATGGGGGCCTCCTGCAAGCTGGGCACTGGACCAGGGGCTGAAAGTACCCAGAGGATGAAGACATACATGGTCTCCTGTAGACTGCAAGTTTTGGGCAGGCAAGCTGGCCCTGACTCTTGGCACAGTGTGTAGAAAACATTTTACCCAATGAAAGTTAAGGAGAGAAGAAAACACAGATTCCCTGATCTCAATGTCAGATTCCCAGAAAGCTTGGTTAAGGAGATTATTGTCCCCAAAGGAGGAAGAAAACCAAAAGCTGGAGTGACCTAAGAAGCACCCCTGACCTCATTTGAAAAGACTCCTTTCTTTTACCCAAACCCCAGATCCATTCCTGGGGTGTAAATTCCTTGAAAAGCCAAATCTTCTTGGGACATGAAACCATTGGCTGCCCTTTTGAGGACCGAGAGCAAAGAGCTCCGAAATTTATGCAGTACATTAAGCGAGATGCCTCGGTGTCCAACTAGGTTAAATTGCTTTCTATATTTAAATTGCCTGCTAGCTGGTGAGATGTGGGAGCCACAGCTGTGAAATGGATAGTTCCAGCCAATAAATAGAAAGGCATAAATCCTAATGGATTAATCTGTTATAATTAGACAATTCTGCATGACTTTGACATGGAGCCCGACTCTAGGGAGGAGGATGAGAGAGGTGAGGTACCCCTCAGGTGTAGGGAGCGCACAGCAAGAGGAGGACCAGAGATGAAAGGTGAGTTCTGAGGACCAAGAAAGTTTCCATGCCACAACCAGGGTGACTAGGTGAAGGCTGGGGAGGGAGGACAGAGGGATGAATAAGGAGAAATTCCTCTCCACCAAAGACTGTCATGCCAAAACCAGAAAAGTACCTTCTACATAAGGAAGCCATGATCCCCTTCCTCTCTCCCCTTACTAACAGTTGTTGTTGTTGTTGTTGTTGTTGTATTTATTGTTGTTTTTCTCTGCTTCTCAAAGGGGCAAGAGAGGGCCGGGGGCATAACTCAGTGATAAAGCTTGTTTAGCATGTGCAAAGCCATGGGAAAAAAAATTGCACTGAAAAAAAAATCAAAGGAGCAAGAGAAACTTTCTTTGGAGTGCTAACTCTCATGGAGGCTAACCCAGAGTACTTCCTTCCACTCTTGACCTCCTCTTCCAGCCTCCTGGTCTTGGTAAGAAGGAAGAGGAGCCTCTCAACCAGCATCCCCAAGGTCAGCCAGGTTCCCTGGGCTAAGGATGAGGAGCCGAGACTCAAGTGGAGACAAACTAGAAGGTGGAGCTAGCATTGGAATGTGGGTACATCTTTCTGACCCGGGAGAATGCCCAGGAAATCCCTCTTCTCTCTAGCTCAGGATAAGGAAAATGCCCAGCACATAAGAGAAGCTAAAAAACAATTTCAGGTTTGTTGTTGCTGTTGTTGTTGTTGTTGTTGTTGTTGTTGTTGTTGTTTTAGTCTAACCAAATTGGCAAGTTAAGATCTTATTAATCTGGAATTTCAGGGCAGCTTTGAGCCCTGGATGCTCCCAGATTCCATTCTCTGACTCAAGTCTACCTCCAGGACCAGAATAACCTCTCCTTCTAACTTGTCCAACTTATTGCTCCTCCATTTCAATGCAAAGCAAAACTCGGTTCCAGCAAAACTCTCCTCTTTTCTCCAAGAGGACTCAAACAGAAGGAAGCTAGGGAGCTGAATGGTGATGGAGAAGCAGAGCCAGAGGATAGGTAGGCATGGTGTTCAGCCTATCTAACAGGACTTTCCAAAGACACACATGTGGTCACACACATACACACTAAGAATCACAACTCTGGCTTTATCTTAAGAGAGACCCAAAATGCCCAAAATAAAAGACAATACTCAGTGGCCAAGGAATAAACTGGATTCTTCGTTTGTGTGATTTACCAGGGGTACCTAATGTCAAAGGATCCTACATGGGCTTCATATTGGACAATCAGACTCTGTATGTGTCAGCTTTTATCAGCTGTGTACCCACTCAAGCCTCATACCTACAGTACTGTCCTGCACCAAGGTGGTACCTCTCACTACCCATCTTCCCAGAGCTATGCAAAGCTAAACCCAAAGTCAGATAAATGATTGGAAATGAAGAGAGTGGAAAGAAGACCCAAGCAACAGAAGAGATCTAGAAACAGAGGCAATGCCTGCTGTAGGCTTCCAGATAAGGTATGGGCAGCTCTGGACAGAAATCAGTGCCTCCCACTAAGGAGGTCCCATGTGGGGCTCCCTGGGGAGGGATGTGGGCTCACAGGCTGCCATCCATCCTGGGGAGGGATGTGGGCTCATAGGTTGCCCTCTGTGCTCCTCAGCACCACTGTCTCCATCTTTGAGGTGAGCTAGGTAGCCACTCTTATCCCACATAAATAAAACAATTCCCTATTGAAAGAAAATTTGAACAAATACAATAGATCTACAGGTAGGAAAGCTGAATTGAAAAGAAGTCAATTCTCCAGATATTAATTTAAAAACTTAGTGTAACTCCAATCAAAATTCCAAGGGAATTTTTTTTCTCAAAGATTAACTAAGAGATTCTAATGTTATCTATAAAAATAAAGATGCAATAATTTCCAAAAACATTTAGAAAGCCGAGCTTGGTGGTGCACGCTTATAATCCCAGCATTTGGGAGGCTGAGACCACCGGAAGATACGGGTTCGCAGCCAGCCTCAGCTACCTAGTGAGGCACTCCGCAACTTAGTGAGAACCGGTTTCAAAATAAAGAATAAAAAATAGGGCTGGGAGTGTAGCTCGAAGGTAGAACGCCCCTGGGTTCAATCCCCAGAACCGAAAAAAAAATTTAGAAAATAAGAGTAATAAAAGCAACTTGCTGTGACAAGTATTAAAACTTACTATAACTACAACAGTCAAATGTCATGGAATGGTTGAAAAATTAACACATAGTTCACAAACAGATCCAAGTACATAAATTAGTGCACATGTATGTATGAGTTTATTTTTAAAATAGATGTCATCACTAAACACTCCGAAGAAGATGATTTGAGAGATTTTGTCATTTGGTTAGTAATTGAAAAAATAATTTTCATCAAAATCATTTCCAGGTCGATGAATTTTTAACTCATAAATCACATGCAATCATAAAATAAGTAGAAAATACAGGTGAATTGTTTATTTGCTTTATATTAGAAAAAGACTGTCTAAGGACCCAGTGGTTGCCAGGGTTGGGTGCACCAGTGAACGGATGGCAGAGGGAGCGGAGCGGATTCCTGAGGAACGCCGGCCAGCTATTTAAGTGTCTTCCATTGCCACCCATTGATGTCAAGATGACTAAGCTTGGATTTTTGCGGTTGTCCTACGAGAAGCAGGACACACTTTTGAAGCTTCTCATTCTGCCAATGGCTGCTGTGTTATCTTTCTCTACTCGTCTCTTTGCTGTCCTGAGGTTTGAAAGTGTTATCCATGAGTTTGATCCGTACTTTAATTATCGGACTACACGGTTCTTGGCTGAGGAGGGATTTTATAAATTCCATAACTGGTTTGATGATCGGGCCTGGTACCCTTTGGGACGAATCATTGGAGGAACAATTTATCCAGGCTTAATGATCACCTCTGCTGCAATCTACCATGTTCTCCATTTTTTCCACATCACCATCGACATTCGGAATGTCTGTGTGTTCCTGGCCCCTCTCTTCTCCTCCTTCACCACCATCGTCACGTACCACCTTACCAAAGAGCTCAAGGATGCAGGGGCTGGGCTTCTTGCTGCTGCCATGATTGCAGTAGTTCCTGGATACATCTCCCGATCTGCGGCTGGTTCTTATGATAATGAAGGGATCGCCATTTTTTGCATGCTACTCACCTACTACATGTGGATCAAGGCGGTAAAGACTGGTTCCATCTATTGGGCAGCCAAATGTGCCCTTGCTTATTTCTACATGGTTTCTTCATGGGGAGGTTATGTGTTCCTGATCAACTTGATTCCTCTCCACGTGCTGGTGCTGATGCTCACAGGCCGATTCTCCCACCGGATCTATGTGGCCTACTGTACTGTTTACTGCCTGGGTACCATTCTTTCCATGCAGATCTCCTTTGTGGGTTTCCAGTCCGTCCTCTCGTCAGAGCACATGGCAGCCTTGGAGTCTTTGGTCTTTGCCAGATCCATGCCTTCGTGGATTATCTGCGCAGCAAGTTGAATCCTCAGCAGTTTGAAGTTCTTTTCCGGAGTGTCATCTCCCTGGTAGGCTTTGTCCTGCTCACTGTGGGAGCACTCCTGATGCTAACAGGAAAAATCTCTCCCTGGACAGGGCGTTTCTACTCACTGCTGGATCCTTCTTACGCTAAGAACAACATCCCCATCATTGCTTCTGTTTCGGAACATCAACCCACAACCTGGTCCTCCTACTATTTTGACCTGCAGCTGCTCGTCTCCATGTTTCTAGTTGGTCTGTATTACTGCTTTAGCAACCTGTCTGATGCCCGGATTTTTATCATCATGTATGGTGTAACCAGCATGTACTTTTCAGCTGTAATGGTGCGTCTCATGCTAGTGTTGGCACCAGTTATGTGCATTCTTTCTGGCATTGGAGTCTCCCAGGTCCTGTCCACATATATGAAGAATCTGGACATAAGTCGCCCAGACAAGAAGAGCAAGAAGCAACAAGATTCTACCTACCCTATTAAGAATGAAGTGGCAAGTGGGATGATATTGGTGATGGCCTTTTTTCTCATCACCTACACCTTTCATTCAACCTGGGTGACCAGTGAGGCCTACTCTTCTCCTTCCATCGTACTATCTGCCCGGGGTGGGGATGGCAGTAGGATCATTTTTGATGACTTCCGAGAAGCATATTACTGGCTTCGTCACAATACTCCAGAGGATGCAAAGGTCATGTCATGGTGGGATTATGGCTACCAGATTACAGCTATGGCAAACCGGACAATTTTAGTGGACAATAACACATGGAATAATACCCATATTTCCCGAGTAGGGCAGGCAATGGCATCCACAGAAGAAAAAGCCTATGAGATCATGAGGGAGCTTGATGTCAGCTACGTGCTGGTCATTTTTGGAGGCCTCACTGGGTATTCTTCTGATGAGATCAACAAGTTTCTTTGGATGGTTCGGATTGGAGGGAGCACAGATACAGGCAGACATATCAAGGAGAATGACTATTACACTTCAACTGGGGAATTCCGTGTAGATCGTGAGGGTTCTCCAGTGCTGCTCAACTGCCTCATGTACAAGATGTGTTACTACTGCTTTGGGCAGGTCTACACAGAACCCAAGCGCCCACCAGGCTTTGACCGTGTCCGAAATGCTGAGATTGGGAATAAAGACTTTGAGCTTGATGTCCTGGAAGAAGCATATACCACAGAACATTGGCTGGTCAGGATATACAAGGTAAAGGACCTGGATAATCGTGGCTTGTCAAGGACATAAGTGTCACATCCAGCTCTGATATGCTTCGCACTGAGCACGTCATATTTAGGACGTTGAAGATTTTTTTATATGCAGTTTATAAGAACTGAGCCGGATGGCATTAGAATTGTCTGGAAGTTTTGCCCTGGACAGTATGGGCTTGGGCCAAATGGAATGATTTTTATAATTCTGAGCAGGTTACCAAATGAAATGTCATGGCTTTACTTTGGTCAATTAAAGGGGGGATTTTTTTTAAAAAAAAGAAAAGAAAAGACTGTCTAAGCATATGAGCAAAACCTCAAAGAGAAAGACAAAAAATTTTCTACATGCAAAATTAAAATCTATGTATGTCAAGAACTCCATCATAAACAGGCAAGTGATCATTGGAAAAAATCAAATGAGGAAACAATGAAATAATCCTTTTCATATTACATAAAGAGCTCATGGTTAACAATAAAAAGAAAACTATAACAATTAAAAACAGGCAATGGATATAGATTACTTCATAAAAATTCAAATGCCTGTTACATTTTTAATAGGAACATCCAGAGCCATACAATGACCATTCCCAATAATTGTTGATAGGAATAGAAATTAATTAAAACAAAATAAAATAATGGCAACAAAAAATACATCAATACCCACACATATATTCTCCAACTTCCAGGAATCTATTCTAAATAAGATAAAAGCAAAGATTCATGCACAATGCTTTTTGTTGCAGTATTGTATGTAAGAACAAAAAATTGAAAATAATCCCAATGTCTACCAATTGAGGACTAGTTAAATAAACAATGTATCCACAAACTAGACTATTTGGGGCATTTAATATCAATAGCAGAGCAAAAGGCTCAAAATACAATCTTAAATTTTAAAAAGTGGGAAACACATAAGTGATGTATGCATATACATTTGTATCACTTTGAATCTCACTATACTGCATAATTACATTGCATCAATTAAAAAAACTTTAAAAATCAGAACATAGACTGGAAATATAGTAAGAAATTTCATAAAACAATCATTTATACATAGAAAAAAAGACTGGAAGAAAATTTTTTAAATGCTAATAATGGCTATCTCTGGGTAGTAGAATTGGAGTTATGTCTTTATGCCATTCTGTATTTTTCAAATGTTCTGTACTGAACATATTCAGGTTTCTAATTGGGATTAAAAGCAATCAAGCTTATTTATAGAAGATTAGTCCTCCAGTGCTCCAGGGAGAGGAAAGGTAGAGAGGTAGGAGAGGCCGGTCTCTCTAAAGAGCCTTTGGGAAGCAGCCTGGTGCCTCCTCCAGCACCAGAGAGAGTAGCAGAGGCGTCCCCCGGGGCCCACAGCTGGATTATTTACACCAGTGGCAGCACTGTGGCTTGCTCACCTGAGGGGAGCGCCCTGCCAGGCCTCCTCCCGCCCTACAGAAATCAGATCGGGCAAGCCAAGCCTCACCGGCTGCACTTAGCCATGTAAATTAGCTTGATTCCATATCCATAATTGCTATCCTAGACAGGAACGCGAGCACACACACACACACCTGCTGCCTCTTCCAATGTGGCCACACCTGCTGAGAGCGCGCTCATGCTCTCGCTAACTATCTTCCTCTCTCTCTCTCTGTCTCTCTCTCTCTCTCTCTCTGTCTCTCTCTGTCTCTCTGTCTCTGTCTCTCTCTGTCTGTGTCTCTCTCTCTGTCTCTCTCTCTCTCTCTTTCTATCTTCCCCTCTCTCTCTTGCTCCTCTTTCTCTCTCTATGTTCCTCTCTCTCTCTTGCTTCTCTCTCTCTCTCTCTCTCTCTCTCTCTCTCTCTCTCCTACATTCTTTTTCTCTGTAACACTGATTTTCTTCTGATCTAGGACATAATTTAACTTTTAGACATTTTGTGATTATCGTCATCCCTCTACACACACACACACACACACACACACACACACACACACAAAATGTGTGTGCATAAAGCATCAGTCTGCTTTATGACATCATGTCTCAGGCACCTGGAGCCTAATGGGGCTCTCCTGGCACCTGGCAGCTATGAGTTGGCATTTGTTGAATGAATAAGCTGCCCCTTTACATTGCTCTTGGGTTGGTGTTTGAATCTGACCCTCTCGCCCTGCTCCGATAATGGAAACCTTCCGTCCCCATGACCCTCCCTATGGACCCCATAGTGCCTTGGCCATGGTCACCTGAATGGGCCATTCAGCTGAATGGTTTCCCTGTCCTGGCAATCGTTCTCACGTTCTCATGGCATTGCTTGGTGGGTGGCCCCTTGGGTTCAAGGCTCTGCGTGAGCAGAAAGCAGGTCTCACATTTCTTAGGCCCTAACTGTGCTTGGGAGTAACTCGCAGTACTTACAAAAGATGAAGAAATGCCATTTGAATTTAGAAGGAGCTTCAGCTCTAACTTTAAAGGTGCTAATGAAGGCGTGTCCTCCTCACCTCCAAAGACAGCCCAGGGACTTCAGGGGAAAAAAAATCCCCCTTTGACTAGGAAGCAGGTTACAGGTGGAAAGGAATAGTCATAAACCACCAGCAATTCATTATGGTTTAAAAGTTCGTGCGGTGCTCACACGACGCTGGCCAGAGATAATCGATGGCCCGGAGCCAAGGTGAGAGGTCAGCACCCAGCTCTCGGGGCAGAGAGGGACGGCGTCCACCCTGCCATGATGGATGGCAGTAACCTTCAGCTTCTAATTGCTCCCAGAGAACTCACATATGACTCCAGCCCCAAATCACACACGCTAGGAGAGAAAGGAAGGGCAGACTCGAAGGCGAGGGATCAGTCAGCAAAATTGGAATCCCTTGAGAAATGGAGGAGGCCCGGTCCCCCATCTTAGCCTAAGTGATGTATTCTCTTCCCCCGGTTGACTTTTTTCAAGTGTCTCTCTCCTAAGTCATTAATAACTAATTTCACAATCGCTGCATCATGTGACAGTCATAAAATATTGCCTGTGCTTTTCCCAGCAAATTTTAGAATTGAGCCAATAATTGAATCCAAATTATCTATTAAGTTAATTCTTTAGTAGACAATATTTCACACTTGAGGTCATTTTTCACAAGTCCTCCGGAATGAAGTAAATGTGAAATCGGGGACGACGTTTCCCCCTCCCGAACAAGCAAAAATAAAATTGCTGGGTTCAGCCCGGAGGGTGTCAAGCTGTTATGAATCCCCTTTTATTCTTGCTAGTTAGAGCTAGCTCCCTGTCCTGAGACATCAACTGGACACTACGTCTGTGGAGCCACTATCTCAACCGCAGCTGTTCTGGGCCACCTACTCTGCAGTCACATGTCACGTTTTCCAGCCAGACTCTGGCTTTATGAAGAAGGCACTTTTTGTGAAAACGGATGCAGAAGACACTGTGGAGTCCTGCTAACTTGCCTTCCCTTTCCTGAGAGTCAAGCTTCTACCCGCATGGTCCCCTGTGGCCATGTTTGTGCTAGTGACTCTGTCCCCAGCCCTCTTACTGCCCCACCGCTAACCATGACCGATGGGACCTGGGTGGATGCCTGACCCAGGCCACGGCCTTCAGAGCTCTTCTTGCAAGAATTTGAGCTTGGTCAAAGAGGAACCGCCAGTCTTGTTTGGCCCCTTGAATTAAAGATGGGAAATTTGCACGCATTTTTGCATAGGATAATTGCTTCATAATTCCCACACTTTCATGGATCCAGAAAGGTTTGAAGGGCAGAGAGAGTGAGAACCAGAGGGGCAGGAGAGTGAGCAGGATAGCAAGAGCTCCAGAATGAGGATGCCCATGAGAGAAGAGCACAGAAGAGCCAGAGGAGGCAGGAAGTGGGCAGCAGCCCTGTTCCCTGTCAGGGCCTTCTAGTACCAGGCTCCATGTACCCTTGGGCTCCATGAGACCATTTCTTTATGCAGTCTGGGGAGGAAAATGTTGTTTTTGGTTCCTGTTTAATTATGGAAACACATCAAGGGGGGAAAATTACATAAGACCTCACATATGGGACACCAAAGACCCAAAGATTAAAGAAAACGAAATTGTCTCTTGACTAAAGATCTTGTTGAGGAGCCCAGGCAAGGGGGCTGTGCTGATTAGGAGCCCATGTTTCTAAAAATGGCGGCCATTTCTCTTCCCAGGGCCCCTGTCCTCCCAGGATTCCGCCAAGCTTCTGGGGCCCCCGGTTTGATTCCCTTCACCAAACACATCCAGATGGCAGCACCAGGACCTTGCTCTCCAAGAATCCACACCATTCTCCACTGGCCACCAAGTGCTGGTGAGCAAAGCAAAGCGACTCACACTCATCCTACAGGAACTGAGTGGTGCCCCTGGGAGCCCACAGCAATGCGGAGAGTACTAAGACAACACAGTCTAGCACTGTGCCCCTGTTGTAGCTATGATCCAGGCCCCATCTTTGCAGAACTGAACTAAGTTCCGGTTAACATCAACCAACAGGTGCTTGCTCCAAGAACATCCCTACAGCCCGTGCAGGCCTCAGATTCTAAGACAGCAAAGGGCAAGAGGTTTGGAGCTGGCCAGCCCTGAGCCCGAACATCAGTTTCTTCTTAGAAATAAAACAACGAAGGCTGGGCATGTAGCTCAGAGGTAGAGCACTCGCCTAGTATTTGTGTAAGGCCTGAGTTCAATCCTCAATACCACCACCAAAAAAAAAAAAGAAAAGTAAACTATGCAGCTCACACTGTATGATTTACACACACACACACACACACACACACACACACACACACACACACAGCCTCTCTAAAGTGAGGGAAATTCCTTCTATTCCTAGTTTCTGGAGAAACATATTATGTTGATGATTATTGCCATAAATGGATGTTGAACTTCATCCTTTTTATGATGATGATGATTATTATAAATAGATATTGAACTTCGTCAAATGCTTTTTCTGCAACTCTTGGGATAATCGTATGATATTTTTTTTTTTTCTCCGCTGGTCCATGAAGGTGGTGAATTGCTCTGCTGTTAAACCACCCCTGCATTCTTCACATAAACCCACCAACACGACTGTGGCAATTGTTTTTAATACCCTGCTGGATTCGGTTAGCTAATGTTTTATTTAGAATTGTTTTCTATTTTTGCAAGTGAAATGGGCCTATAATTTTTTTTCTTCCTGTCCTTGTCTAGTTTAAGAGTAACAATTAAACTAGCTTCATTAAATGAATCAGATAGCTTTCTTTTTTTTTTTTTTTTTCTTTTTCTATTTCCTGGAATAGCTTCTACAAGATAGGGTTATTTTCTCCATAAGTGCTTTGTAGAACTCAACTGTAAATCAGTATAGGCCTGGGTCTCTAAAAGAGTAACTAGCGAGGATTTCAATTTCTTTACTCATTATGGGTCTGTTCGAGTGTTCTATTTACTCTTTGCCAAATTCTGGCATTTTTTACTTCCTCAGAAAGGTCCCCAGCTCATCTAATTTTTAAAGTTTATTAATGTTTCACAACACTTCTTCATAATATTATTTCTCTATTTTTTTTTAAATCTGTTGTCTGTCATTTTCCTTTTTCATCTGGTTTTGTCTTATTACATCACTTTTTTCCCTCAGTCTTACCAGTGATTTATCTATCTTATTAATCTTTTCAAAAGATCCACATGCAGGTCTGCTAAGCTTCTGTGATTTTTTGTTGTAATTTGCAATTCATTTATGTCTGCCTTTCTATTATGTCCTTTTTCTCTAAGCATGTTGTGTTGCTCCTTTTCCAGCCACTTGACATCAGCGCTGAGTCCATTTGTTTTCAGTATTCCGTGTCTTCTCTTAAATGTATTTAAGGCTGTACCTTTTCTCCTAAGTACCACTTTATCTGTGTCCCACAAATTCTGGTCAGGTGGTTCATTCAGTCACTTAGTTTTGCAATTGTCCTCATTATTTATTCTTTAATCCTAAGACTTTTTAGTATAGACTGAGCATCCCTGATCTGGAAGTCCAAAAATCTGAAATGCTCCAAAATCCAGAATGTTTGGAGCACTCATATGATGCCATAAGCAGAAAATTCCACACCTGGGCCTCAGGTGATGGGTCACAGTCAAAACGCAGGTTCACTAAAAATAGTGTGTAAAATTGCCTTAAGCTATGTGTTTAAGGCACATATGAAACATAAATTAATTTCGTGGTTAGGCTTGGATCCCATCCCTAAGATATCCCATTTCATATATGCACATACTCCAAAATTTGAAATCCAAAACACTTTTGGTCCCAAGTATTTCAGATAAGGGACACATCAACAACTTCCATTGTTATCTTTTACGCTCCAGACAAAGGTTTTTCGTTTGTTTGTTTGTTTGTTTGTTTGTTTGGCAGATACTAATTATACATCTTTACGTGTATGCTGTGATGTTTCAATCCACTTGTACATTCTGTATTGATTAACTTGGGATTCTTAGGCTACCCACTATTTCACACATTTATTATTCTGTTGTGATGAGAAAATTCAAGATCTTCTCTCCCAGCTATTTCAGATTCATCATATTTTGGTCAGAGAACATTATGTGATGTTGATCCTTTGGAATTTACTGAGGCTGCTTTTGTGCCCTAATTTATGGTCATTTTTGTGAATGCTCTACCTATAATCAAAAGAATGTGTATTTTCTGGTAGGCATAAAGTTATATATTTATGTGTAACTACACACCCATATTGAGGCTTATTAAACAAGTTGTTCAAATCTTCTATATACCTCATAAATTTGTCTGCTTGCACTGTAAACTTATGAGAGAAATGTGTTTAAAATATTCAAATAAAATGGTTGATTTATCTATTTTCCCCTATGTTTCTACAGCTACATTTTATATGTGTATGCATGTGTATAAGTATATACACACATATATTTGAGGCCATATTGCTAAGCATATATATATTTTTCATGCTTTTTATAGTTTCATGATCTTTTATTCTTTTTACTAGAATATAACATTTCTCCTTTTATTTCTTATAAATTTTCATTTGGTTCATATTTGCTTACTCTCCCTTCTCCTATCCCTTTATTTCTAATCCCTTATCCTAAGTAGAAAATATATTCCTTGTAGAAAGTATATTCCTAAATCCTGTATTTTTAGTCCAATTTAATAGCCTCTGTATTTTAAATTACGTGTTTAATCCATTTATATTATTGCCAACTGATATTAGGAGTTACGATTGCTACCTTACTTCATATTTTCCATTTTCCATACCCTTTTTTCCTTCTTTTCTCCTTTCCACTGGGTAAAGTTTCCCTTTGTTGATCTGCAAGCTCTACACTCTTTTTTTTTTTTTTTTTTTTTTTTTTTTTTTGCGGGGGATTTTACTGGGGATTGAACTCAGGGGCATTCTACCTCCGAGCTATACCCCCAGCCCTATTTTTTATTCTTTATTTTTTGAAACAGGGTCTCACTAAGTTGCAGAGTGTCTCACTAGGTAGCTGAGGCTGGCCGCGAACAACCCGGATCCTCCGGTCTCAGCCTCCCGAATGCTGGGATTACAAGAGCCAGGCGACACCACGCCTGGCTCTACAGTCTATTTTCATGCTGATAATTTCTTCTAGTTGTTCAGGCCAAAGATTGGACATCATTCTCAGCCCCTCTCCTTCTCTCATCAATCCATCAGAACATCCCATTGGCACAGTCTTCAAAAGACATCCAGAATCTGACCCCTTCCTTCTCTTCCTTGGCACTGACACCATTATGGCTCATCTGAACTGAGGTTATCACTTCCCACTGGTCTCTGGGCTCCCATCGCAGCTGCAAAGAATCAGTTCTCAATACAGGACCAGAAGAATGCTTCTAAAACACAAAGAGCTTGTCACTCTTCTGCTCAAACCAACCACTGTCGGCTCAAGCGACTTAGGTAAAGCTGAGTCTTCATGGTGGGCCCCTCCTGGGTACCCCTCCTAGTCATCCCTTCCCTCACTCCACTTCTAGCATTCCGGCTTCTTGCTCCTGTTCACACCTGCTAGATGTCCTGCTACCTTGGGGCCTTTGTGCTTCCCCCTCTTTGTAGAACACTCTTCCCCCAGCCACACAGCTAGCTCTCTTGCCTCCTCCAAGGCTCAGCGAGGATGCTCCTTCCCAATGAGATCTGCCCTACCCAACTTATTTAACTAGCAACCCTACCCACCCTGGTTCTCTTAATTCCCTTGATGTTCATTTTCTTACCAACTTCTACTGTCTGAGTTCCATTTGTCTCTCTTCACTCCATGAAAACTTCTATTTGTTGTGGTGGCCATGAAAGTGCACTGCTCAGCCAGGCGCAGCGGTCCGGTCCGCACCTGTGATTCCAGCTACTCCAGAGGCCGCGGCAGGAAGATCACAAGCCTGAAACAAGCCGGGGCAACTTAGTGAGATTCTATCGCCAAATAAACTAAAAAGGGCTGGGGATGGAGCTCATTGGTAGAGGACTGTCTAGAATATACAAAGCCCTGGGTTCCATCCCAGTATTGAAAACAAACAAAACCCACACTGCTCTGTATCTCTGCTGTGTGGAACATAATGGACCATCTGTCTCGGTCCTGCCCTCTGGGACTCACTCTCACATTCATGTTGACTCCGCACTTCCCACGGACTGTTTCCAGCCAACAATTGAGCACAGGAAGGTTATTAAGGCAGGCCCATTCTTATAAAATGCAAGGGTCCCCTAAGGGTGACTTTGACTCGAGATCTCCGGACCAGCCTGGCCAGTCATTCCTGGAATCATACTTGAGCCTGAGGCTCTTTCTACCCCGAGCCTCTCCCTTCTCCCATTCTGTAGATGTCACCTCTGCATCGCTGTCCTGGTCTCTCCCAGCTGTCCCTGCTCCTCCCCAAGGAAATCTAATCCCATCATGGCAACTTCTCAGTGGGCCTGAATGAATGAATCGGTTGTGCTTTCTTGTGTCCCAAGCACCTAGACTTGGAGTAGGTCTTCAGTAGTATCTGTGGAATGGATGTCTAATGCAGGCTAAGTGCAAACCAATGGTATCCATGTTAGAGGCTGCCCCCAGATCCCATCTCAGATCCTAACGCTAACCCTAACCTTAATCACTCTTCAATGAGGGTTCATAATAGGGAAGGAGAAGGAGTGTCCCTCACAGCCTGGTCCCTCTGACCAGTCAGCTAAACAGTAAGCAGAATGGAGAGATCCCAGGGTCCAACTGAACAATCGTCACCTTTACTTACATAGTGGTTTAGAATGTCGCTAAATACCTTTACAGTCATGTCGTCATTGACCCTTGCCTCAACCCATGTGAAGTACATTTTTTATCTCTTTTAAACGCAAAATATATTTCAAAATCTTGTGTTTTTAAATCCAGTCAACCCTGCGAAGTACATTTTTATCTATTTTAAACTTAAAATCTATTTCTAAATCTTGTGTCTTTAAGTCCAGTTTAAGAGTCTCTATATTTTGAATTATGAGTTTAATTCATTTCATATTATTGCAAATTGACATTATATGGTGAGTTATGTTTGCCATCTTATTTCACATTTCTCATACTCTTTTTTTTTTTTTTTCCTGAGTTGCCCAAGGTGACACCACATAGCAGGATTCAACCCCAGAAGCTGGTGTCCCGGGCCCAGGCTCTTCTCCCTCATCACACGGTCCACACTGGAGTGAGCCCCAGTATCAGAGGGTGGGAAGGGGAAAGGGGGGAAGTTGGTGACTTCTGGAGAAGGACTAGAACCGGTGTGCTTCCAAGAAGTGTAGACCTGAGGACCAGCCTTGGATATAGAGCCTTCAGTTGTCAGCTCCAGAGCAGAGCACTCACAGTCCTCCCTAGAGTTGGGCAACATGGTGATCCTTCACAAGAAACCACATCCTGAGCCTCTGGGGTGGAGAGAAGACATTGTCAAGTAAGAAAAAAAAATAGAAAAGGGACATGAAGGGAACTCGTGTTTCTAATCCAGCCGGGGAGGTAAAGCTGGACATTGAACAGAGGTCTCTAGAATCTGAAGTTCTCCAAAGAAATCTTCTACCTCCCCTGATTAAACCAAGGGAATCCTCTTCCAATCCCAGAGACCAGAGAGCGCCTTTCCTGCCTGCCATATGAGGAGTTTTTGCACTCAACACAGTGGAGCAGGATCTGTACAGCTAACTTTGGATGTTGAAAACGAGACAGGATAGACAAGAGAGAGGGGCATTATTGATGACGGCCCTGCAAAGCGTGTAGCAGAAGTGCTTCGATATGCAGCTGGTAGGCCTGCAGGCATCCAGTCACTAAAGATCTCCTGCAAGGGGCTGTGATCAAGAAGCAGAAATAGAACACACCGAAACCCATGGCCGTGTTGTGCCACTAACTGAATGAGGCCTCTTCCTCTTTCAAAGCCTGCAGTAGACCTACTGGCCTGTCCTGCACATCTAGGCCAGGGCCCCCAATCCTTGAGGCCTGCATGTACACCCAGCCAGGTCCATCTTCCCAGGGGAAGATGTGTGTCCAGAGCTTCCCAGCCAGCCTACAGCAGCCCAGTGGGGGAGCAAGAGTGGGTGATGAGCTTAGAAGGCATTGACCCCTCGCCCCCCAGCCCAGCCCTCATGGTGCCCTGGCAGGCCTGGCTTTTGTCTACCCGCAGCCTCCCTAATTTAGTGCCATGATGAAGAATAAAAGGGAGGGAAGAAGGGGAAAAATGGGGAGGCCCTGGAGCTCTGGTTGGATCCCCTCCTTTCTGATCCACCTTCTTTATTCATTCATTCATTCATTCACTCATTCAACTAAAATGTATGTCAGTTACAGACTCTTCTTCCAGGAGAGGGGACTCTGTGCCACTAAAAGCTGTCTCGCTGTGGACCTCATATTCCCACCCATAAACCAAGAGGGCTAAAGTCCACGCTGTCCAGGGGCCCTGGGAAAACTCGGGGAATACCAACACCCTCTTGCCTTCTTGCCCCTCCCGCACCCCATTCAAGCAGCCTCTTTGCTGGTCCCTGGCATCAGGGGGAGCGGGCCTCTGGTGTGTCAGAAGGAGAGAAGAGAGACACACCTGGAAAGGCCAGAGGGTGGGATGCCCTAGTGGCAACCTTACGGATGGGGTGACTTAGGACAGACAGGGAAGGCAACATTGCCGTGGATACCAGCACGGGCAGTCGATGTCAAGGGCCAGATGGGCCTGCCCTGTCTCCCACCCGCTACCTCGAGGTTCAACAGAACATCCTGCCAGGCTCCTGGGACCCGACATGAGGGTGAGCTACGGAAGCCCGGGGGGCTGAGAGTCGGCCATGAAGATGGTCGGTGGAAAGGCTAAACCCTCCCTGCCTCCGAGTGCAGGCTGTGGGTGGGATGAGCCCTGTGGCGCCTGGCTGAAACAGTGGGGTGAGGAGTGGAAAGGGCCAGAGAAGGAGTCCCAGGTGAGACGCCCCCCAGCTCCCTTGGAGGCACCCGCCGCCAGATTGGATTTTCACCTGGCTTCTATGTGCCAGGTACCCCCCTACCATGTACTTTCTCACCTCAGACCCCCTCCCCACATGCTCATGGGCTCACCCCAGTGCAACCCTGCGTCCTGGCAATCCCAGTGCAGCACAGGGTTGCCAATGGTGCCATGAGCCCAGTGACCCTGATTTGTCCTCCTTTTCCAGATCTGCCCCGGTCCCTGCCCAGGCCGCTCCTGCCATCAAGCCCTGCTGCCCGTCAGCGCCCCGTCAGGCAGCCCAGGCCCCATGCAGCCCGAGGGCCAGCCCTGTCTATCTCTTGACCTTATTGTGTGGCACTAACAACTGCAATGCAATTACATCCCCTTCCAAGCTGCCCGGCCGGCAGTTCCCAGGGAATTATGCACTACTTAGGGGGAAGTGCTGCTAATAGGAAACAGTAGATGAACAAGGCTGTTGCAAGCCCCTCGCTTCCTTCCCTTAATTTACAACAAACCACCTCTGTTTATTGAGCCGGTAACATATTTGAACACTGACTCATAAGAGGCCCTTCTCACAGACACCGTATATCTAGCAAATAATTCCCCTTCCACTGAGGTGTGTGCAGAATTCAATGCAGGCAATTTATGGGGCTGTGTGGGGAGAAGCAGGACGGGGACTCAAGCTGCAAGTCCGACTGCACTGAAGCCGGGGGCCTGTCCTGCAGGATCAGCCGACTCTCCTCTCCATCCCAAGGGCAACTCCAGGGAAGGCCCTGGGTTCACATCAGCATAGGAGGTAGAAGCACAGAGCAGGTGGGTCTCCAGGTTAGACTCCAGCATTCCTATGGGGCTGCCTGGCCACACTCCCTGCAAAGCTCCACTGTCTGCTCTCTCATTTTCTCTCTACTAACCCCATGAAAAAGGCCAGTGGGAATGGCCATCTCCATTTTACAGATGGGGAAACTGAGGCCCAAAAAAGCAGAGAGTGCATTATTACCTAGACTTTGTTAGGTAATAATGCATCCATTCTCAGCCCCCGGGGTGGGGGGCGGACATCATATGTCCTTTTTTTGCTAGGGAAGGGAGAAAAGAAAGCAACATCTGTCTCCTTCCATGACCTCCAGCTGGCAGGAGAGGTGGCCGTGTCAGTGGCAGCTGGACAGACCTTCCCGTGAACAGTGAAGAGAGGAGATCAAAGGCATCAGATTGGCTAGATTGGCTGGTGACGGATTAAGATTTAAAACCAGGGTCTCTGCCCAGCTTATCACCTCCAGAGCCCTTGTAGGGGAGCTGGTAATGAAACTCATTGCTAGAGTGAGGGGCACACTCCTCCCTGCCCTCCACGCACACAGACGCTCACATGTGTGTGCACACACATGCACGCACGCACGCACTGCTCTCCCAAGGAGAATCAAAAAGACTCAAGATTGTTCAGGAATACGACTAGTCATGCTCCAGCCCAGGGGAGTTGGAAGATGTCTCACTCACCGGTGCCCCCCAAGCCAGCCTCGGACACCCCAGCCCACAGCATGCCAAGGAGGCAAGAGAATGAAGCAGAAAAGGATAGAACCTGAGTTTAAACTCACTTTGTTACCAGGACGAGTTACTTAAACTTTCTCAGCCTCAGTTTCTTCATCTATAAAATGGGGAGTATAGCAACCATACAGAGATAGAGATAGAGATAGAGATAGAGATAGAGAGAGAGAGAGAGAGAGAGAGAGAGAGAGAGAGAGAGAGAGAAAGAAAGAAAGAAAGAAAGAAAGAAAGAAAGAAAGAAAGAAAGAAAGAAAGGAGTAGATCAGGTGAAATATTAGACATCGGCACAGTGCCTGGCACACTGTGACTGCTTAATAATTGTTCAGCTGCTTCTCTTTCTTTTTCAGTCTTTTTAAAAAGTAACAGCCCATCATCTCCAAAATGGTTTCCTCCCAAAGCCAACCTACCCAGAAACAGATCCCAGATGCTCTAAGGCCAAGATCTGTGGGCCGGTGATTTATTAAGGAAGTCCTCTCTGGAGAGCCTGTAGGGAAGAAGGAGACATCGGGCAGGGGTAGGGATGAAGCCAACCACCAGGAGAATTTGAGACAAAGTTCCAGATCACCCAGGGGGAGTGTCAGTTAACATCAGAGCCGTGCTGCCCGCCCCCCTGAGCTGTCTCTTACTCTGCTCTACTTCCTCATTAGAGGAAGAGCATGGGGCACATCGGGATGCAGCTCCGGTCCCCCAGTGCTGGCCTCCCTCAGGCATAGCTGTTGGGAGCAAAGTTCCCATGGAAATGGGAAGGAGGTTCCTGGGAGACGCAAGTGGAGAGAGAGAAAGCAGCTGTAATCAGTCCCAGCCCGACAAATGGAGTGAACCAGTGCCACCAAGCATGCGAGGACAAGCAGGGTGATCTCTGTCCCCAGGGCAGGCCTTTCCAAGTGTTGACAGAGCGCTCACACAGATGCACTGTAATCTCCCCGCCAGCTTCCACCAGGCGCAATCAGTACAGAGCGTTGCCTTTTCCTATAAGAAATCAATCGAGGTCCAGAGAGGTGTGATGACCCACCCCAGGCCACAGAGCTAATTAATAGCAGCCTAAATCCAGGTTCCTGGACTCCTAGTACCAGCCTCCTTCCAAAAATAGTATTTAAAGGCACAGGCACACAAACATACCATATGTTGGTCATAAGTAAAGGGTAGGTTGGAACCAGGACAGGCACCTGAGTAGTCAAAGTCCTTGCCTCTGGGGCAAGCAATTCTCCAGATAGGTTAGCAAGCTCCTTTGTGTCTGGGGGAAATAATCTGTAGAGGACTGAGCTGAGAACTTCCCAGGCCAGGGAAGTTTTCCCATTCACTTGTCCTCAAAACATCTGGATTCTGTGGGAAGATGAGCTTCGGGGAAGGGAGGGAGAATTACGCGTCTTCCTTCCAGAGACCTCTGCTGACCTCGGTGGACCGTGCTAAGGCCCTGCGGCATTTCTAATGCTGACGTCATTCCTTATGGTGTCCTCCACCTGACCACAGCGCCTGGAAGGCAGAGCTGGCTGCCCCGTGGTGGTGCATAGCACTATGTCCCCAGCGCTCCTGGACGCGCAGCGGTCATGCGACGAAGTGGAGGGCAGTGTCGCTTGGCTGTAGGGCTCTGTGGCAGGGACCTCAGGAAACAGGGGACTTATATCAGTGAGCATGAGGGTCTTCAAGGGGGTCAGAGAAAGAGAAGAGACCTGATAAGAGGTGAGAAGAAAAAAGGAAGTAGGGGGGTTCCAAACACTCTTTAGATGTTCAGGAAATTGCCCAGTGTGAGCAATTCCTGCAAATGCCTCCCACATGCTCTGGCCCAGTTGTTTTCCTCAGTGCCTCCGGTCCCCCATAAACACGAGAACCCTCCTAACAGTGCGGGTCTCTCTGGGAGTCCCCCAGGGCTCCCCAGAGCTCAAGCTGTAGAAGGAGGGAAAGGCGAGCAGCAAACGGAGGGTGAAGGGGCCCTGCTCTCCCCCGGGGTCCCTGGAGGGCTGAACACCCCGGTGCGGCAGCCCGGCTTTCCCGGCAGCTTTTGGCTCGAAAGCCTGGGAGAAGAGCCAAGCAAGGGTGGGCCTGAACTCCTGCAAACCTACAGAAAATAATGAAGGGGGGGGGGCATCTGTTTCCAGATGGGATTGGACACATTGTCTATTCTTCTTGGGTGCCCAGGGAGCAAAGCCGCACAGCAAAACCAGGCAGCAAGGGGTGGGGGCGCCGGGCCTCCTGCTTGCCAGCCCCTGTCTGCGTGGGCTTCCCCTGTGTCCTGGTTGCAGCCTGCAGGTAGGGATGCCGTGGTAAGAAGTTCTGCAACCAACCTGTCCTCTCTGCAAGGGGCTGAGAGATGCGGCCTTTCTGAGGTCCTTCCCCTCACCCCAGAAGCTTGCTAGAGAGAGGTCTCAGTGCAGAGAGGGTCAGGCAGAAGCACCTCCAGAGGTGGCCCAGGCCAGACCTCGTTTTACTGGGGAGGAGACTGAGGCATTCAGAGAAGAAGGGGCCGCCCCAGGTCTCATGGCCTCTTCTCCCCTTCAAGGCTCCAGGAATAACAGGACCAGCCGCCAAGCAAGCATGGGGGAGGGGGGTCACAGGAGACCCAGGCCAGGGAGGGAGAAGGGGGGACTGGAGCTGCTCTAGCCAACACCTCCCACCACATACTTACCACAGGCTGGGGCTTGGCAAATCGGATCTGCCTTCCAGTTCCCAGGCATTAACAACACATCCAAAACGCTGAGTTTTTCCAAGACAGGCTCTCATTAGTCCTTGGGGACTTCAGGGAAAAGCAAGAAGGAAACAGACATTTTCTCCTAATGCAGAAAAACAATCGAGCAAAAGCAAAACGAATCTGGGAAACTGAGGCAGGAGAGGCTGCGGAGGACCTGCACCACGCTGGACGGGTTGCTGGTCCCACTCCGGCCTGGCTTTCCCTTGGCGTTGCCCCTCAGACTGAAGGTTTCCAGTGGGCCTGCTTGGAAAGCTCTTCATTCAGGGACCTTCCAGGCTCCCAGTGGCAGAATGCTCAGCCTCCTAGCGATTTAAGGGGCCGGTGCTTGGCTCCAGTTTCCCCCGAAACATCTCCCTGACTTCTAGATAGCCTCTCAGAGACAGCCACAAGACGATTGCCCAAAGACCAAGAGCAGCCTCATTTCCTAGCCTCTGGGCCTCTCCCATGTCATGATTTAGGCGGCTCCCTGCAGTGTTCCTAAGAACAGGGTCTATGTTTCTAGGACCAGCAAGAAGGCAGCCTGCCACTCACGCACAGCTCTTGGGATAAGGAGGACACCCCACAAAGGAAGGAAGGGAATTTGGCCTGGAACCCTGAAATCCCCAGAGCCCCAGCTACCTCTGAGGGCCAAGTATTTCCTCTACATTATCACCCTACGGAAACAAGGGGAGCATCCTGGAAGGGGAGGCAGGACCCCCTAAGGACCCTCTTGGGAGTTTCTTGGGTGGGAGCAGGATAACTCTGGGTGGGTGGAGGAGGATGTTTGCTGAGCTATCAGGATCCCTGGGGAGGAGGGGGAATGGGAGTCTGAAAAGGAATATTCAACATTCTAATATAATTCCATATTTTCAAACAAAAATAAATTTGTATCCTTTTCATCCTGCAAATTGTGGGAAATAAAATCTGACAAAATAAGCTGGCTTGCTGGAGACAGACACCCCACAGAGCTGTGTTCCTCTGCCCTGTTGGGAGACCAGCCCCAGCGGAAGTGTCAGCAGACCTCCAGGGCAAGGAGCAGGAGGCCCACGCACCTAGCATCTGGACGTGGGGTTTTGAGTTTAAGGACCATGACCCTGGGAGGGTCTCCTCTGACTGGCCTGTAGCGACCTCAGAGGACTCCAGAAATAAGCCTGAGCAATTTCCCATGCTTCCTTGCGCCCTAGTAAACTGGTGCTCCTAGGGAAATGCACATTCCTGGGCCCACCACAAACAGCAGCCTGAGGACTCTGAATTAATTTTCACAGGTAACTCAAATGATTCCTCCGATCAGGCCTGATGAAGACATACAAACTTCCAGAGAAGTCAGACAATGCACCTGTATTCATCAAAAGTCCCAGCTCGACACAAAGACACCCAGAGAAGCCTTTTCTCATACCCCCTTGCCACTCCTCCACCACAGATAGCCTTTTTGGCCATTTCTTGTTTATCTTTCCAATGTTCCTTTATGTAAACATAAGCACAAATGGCTATGCACATTCTCATTTCTTCCTTTTCTTTTACAAAAGACAGGATGCCATTAACATACGGGTCTCTTGCTTCTTTCATTTGACAAAATATCCTGGAGTTCTCCAAATCTCTACCCATGGAGATTTCCCTCTTCCTTTCTTACCCCTGCATAGTTTTCCACGAGGTGCATAAACCACAATGCATTCAGTCATCCAGTGCTCTGTTGACGGGCACTGGGCTATTCCCAGCCTTCTGCTGTCATAAACTGTTGCGTAAAGGATGGCTTTGTACACCTGTACTTTCCACTTGTATAGATGTTTCTGTGGCAGAGTTCTCAGCAGTGGGATCATTGGGTCAAATGAGTAGATACATTTTTAATGTTGGTAGATATCACCATGCTCCTTCAATGAGTTCTTCCATTTTACGCTGGTGGAGACCATGTGCTTCCCCACGACTTTGCCAGCGCTGTGTTTTGTCGAGATTTTGGATTTTTGCCTAATGGGAGCCATAAGAAAAGGTTTTGATTTGATTTCAGGGTGGTTGTGATTTGCATTTCTCCCATTATGAATGGGTAACACATCTATTCACATGGTAAAGGGCCATTTTCATTTCTCTTTTGTGAATTCTATGTTCATGTCCTTTGCCCGGTTTTCTACTGGGTTATGGATCTTCTCAATTTCTAAGTCTTTTTATATTGGAGGGATTAGCTCTTTGTGATATGAATTGCAAATACTTTTTCCCCTGCTTGTCATTTGCCTTTTGACTCTGCACATGGTGTTTTGAACATGCAAAAAGTCTTTTTAATTTTTAGATAGTCAGGTTCGCCCATATTTTCTTTCATGGCTTCTAACCAGAGTTAGAAAGGCCACCCCCATCCAAGGTGACCACCATGTTTCCTTATAGAAGTTTCATGTTTATTTTTAACATGTAAATATTTGCTCCATTTGGAGATCT
>PVLC010016557.1:0-35240 GCA_004027655.1 Graphiurus murinus | reverse complement strand
CTTTGTCAAAAATCAGTTGACTGAAAGTCTGTGGGTCTGTTTCTGAGTCTTCTATTCTGCTCCATTGGTCTATGTATCTATTTTTGTGCCAATACCATGCTGTTTTTATTACTGTGGCTTTGTAGTAGAGTTTAAAGTCAGGTATTGTGATGCCTCCTGCATGATTTTTGTTGCTAAGAACTACTTTGGCTATCCTGGGTATAGCCCACATTTCTAACATAGCCTGGTCAAGCAAACTTTCTAGAGTCATAAAACCATAAACCTTTAGAGTCATATATTTACTTTCTAAGAAGTAGGAGGGTCTTTCATCTATATATCCTTGGGGCAATCTCCAGACTTCGAGACGCCAATGTAGCCATAGCAGAAGAATCAGTATAATTACTCATATATACAGATAGCAACTGCCAGGGTGGAAAGGGCCCAGCTAGGCTCCCACAACTCCCCCATTTTTATTTTGATATGCATGAAGGACTGTGCCTGTCTTAGGTCATTTCCTACCAGGTGCATGATCTTACCCATCATAGGGTCTCAATGAGTCATTAAACAAGCCCTGTTTTAGGTTAATATTGCTCTGAGAAAATTGAACCCATCATTGACTACCAGGCCCTGTGCGAGGCAGTGCTTGCAGTTTTATTCCGTGTAAATCTGCTCGTATACTAACAAAGGCACTGATCACAAGGCATACAACGAGTGATAGAATGCATAAGCCTAGAATGACTATTGGTGCTAATCCGATAACTCCTCCTAGCAAGGAGGTAATCGAGGGCCAGGTAGGCACCAAGGATTGAAGCCGATCTACAAATGTCTTAGCTTTTTTTGCCACATTAATAGAAATGGGCTCCACATTACGTAGATCAAAAAAATCTCCTGGTATAACTTTAACAAATCCCCCTTTTTTTTTTCATCTTTCCCTTTCTTTTTTTTAATTTTTTAATTGGTGCATTGTAATCACACATCTTTGTTAGATACAAACTAGTATAGGTAAAGGCATACATGCACACATTTCTCATTTAACCCTTCCCCAATTCCTGCCCCACTCCCTCCTCCTCCCTCCTTCTCAAGGTCAGTTTAGTGATTGACTTTGATGTGTTCATGAAAGTACATCATACTCATTAGGGTGTCCCCCCTCCCCCCATCATCTTACGTTAAGTAAAATTCTTTGTTCACCTAAGGATTCTCCTTCTTCATCTGGAGTCCCTCTTATGTCCCATTTTCTCCCTAGCTTCCACATATTAGGGAGAGCATTCGATTTTTAACTTTTTGTGACTGACTAATCTCATTTAACATAATGTTTTCCAGTTCCATCCATTTCCCTGCAAATCACATGATTTTGTTCTTCTTTAAGGCTGAGTAAAATTCCATTGTGTACATATCCCATAGTTTTGTAATCCATTCATCTGTTGATGGACATCTTGGCTGGTTCCATAGTTTGGCAATTGTAAACTGTGCAGCTATAAACATAGATACACATCTGTTGGTCTGATAGTTTGGTTTCAGTTCTTTTGGGTAGATACCCAGAAGTGGTATTGCTGGATCATATAGTAGGTTCATTCCCATTCATCTGAGGATCCTCCATATTGTTTTCCAAAGTGGTTGCACTAATTTGCAATCCCACCGACAAGGTATTAGGGTTCCCACTTCTCTACACCCTCGCCATTATTTGTTGTTGTTTGTGTTCTTGATGATTGCCATTCTGATTGGAATTAGGTGAAATCTCAAGGTAGTTTTGATATGCATCTCTCTGATTGCTAATGATGTGGAACATTTCCTCATACATTTACTGGCCATTTGTATTTCTTCTTTTGTGAAGTGTCTATTTAGATCCTTTGCCCACTTTTTGATTGGATTATATGTTTTCTTAGCTGTGAGTTTCTTGAGTTCTCTGTATATCCTAGATATTAGTCCTCTATCAAAAGAGTAGCTGGCAAAAATTTTCTCCCACTCTGTGGGCTCTCTGTTGAGGTTCTTGATAGTTTCCTTTGCTGCACAGAAGCTCTTCAGTTTAATGCAATCCCATGTATCCACTGAAAAAGAAATCCAGAAAACAATTTCACTCACAATAGGATTTAATTTTTATAATTAAAAATTTTTAATTGAGGTTTAAGTAAACCTAATTTTTTAAGCAGCTGTAGGTTCACCACAAAATGAGCAGAAAATAGTTTCATATACCCCCCGACTTCTCTCCCTACAAATACACATATCCCTAAACCCCTACACACATGCATACAACCTTCCTCACTATTGATATCCTGCACTACATGGGTACATTTATTACAATCAGTAGACTTACATTGATTCATTATTATCACTTAAAATTTATAGTTTGCATTAGGCTTTATTCTCAGTGCTATACTGAGTGTAAATGCTGGATCATATGGTAAGAACAAGTTTAGTTTTATAAGTAACCACCAAACTATCTTCCAAAATGATTGTGCCATTTTGCATTCCTACCAACAGTGAACAAGCATTCCTGTTACTCCACATCCTCACCAGCATTTGCTATTACTGATGTTTTGAATTTGGGTCATTTTGATGTATGTATAGTGAGTGATATCTCAGTGTTGTTTAATTTTCAATTCCCTAATAAAATATGATGTTGGACATCTTTTCATATGTTTCATTGAAATTCCTATAATATCTTCAGTGAAGTGTCTATTCAGACAATGCCATTTTTTAAGTAAGACTTTTATGACATCAATCATTTTGTACTATCTTTGACTCTGCTTTTAAAACTAAAAACAGGCTATTCCAACTCTCTCATTTTACAAATAAGGAAACTGAGTCAGTAGAGGTGAAAACAGGATCCATGAAAGTAGTTATAAATTTAAGAAAAGAACCGAGCTGAGAAGTCAGTAAAACATACAGAAAAAGAATGGATTAAAGAAGGATGTAGAACAAGAGAGTAATAGGAGTCAGGGGATAAAGTAGACATTTTGTTTGTTCATTTGTTCTGAGAAACAGCTTTGCCAGTAGCAACAGACCCTTGATGTAGTACAAATAATCACTGATCACTGGGAGGCAGCACGTGAGAGTGGAAAAAAACAAGTTTAAGATTGGCTCTGCCATTAAGCTGGGAAATGAGACTGTTAAAATATTCTGGGTTCTAGTTCATCTACCTGTAAAATGAGACTATGCATCTTTGAGCTTCCAAATTATGTGTTTTGTTTCTTACAATATTTCCTTTTACCTTATCCATTTTTTTTGTATATCATCTTTTTTTTCATTGACAATTTTGCTAATTTATTTAGCATCTACCTCTGTATCTTGGGTTAGATTTCAAATGATTGGTCATCCAACCAAGATTTAATTTACTTTCTATATACATAGAGAGTAATACCTACAATAAGTCTTTAAAAATATCTAATGTATTTGTGAGCAGAAAAATAATTTATATAAATAATCCTCTCTGATTTGTCACATAACCTCATAGGATGCTAAAGTATAAATTTGACTATTTATTCTATATAAACTCAAAAATTAAACAAGATTCCTTCCCTAAATAATTTATGTACCTGTAATATTCTATCAGCTTAAAAACTAATAGAATTTGTAATTTAAGTACTGAGGTTAAAATATCTATGGGCAAAGATACCTCTAACCCATTGCTTTCAAAGAGAATTAATATCAAAAAGAAGCCTTTACCCAATTAAGAGTTTCACAGCTTAAATATTCAAACAAATTGTCAAACATTTCTTATTCTCTTGCATACAAACAGCATAAATCAGTTAAGATATAATTACAACTAATTATTGTTACTATTACTATAGTAGCTTCATTTATAAAATATTACCTCCTCCCTAATTAAAGTATTCAGTGCTTTGCATAAGCAATTAAAATGTTAAGTAATTACATTATACAGTGAAACACACATGAAAATAAACACACAAGAATAATAAACCAAGTAATACAAAAGAAAACCAGTGATATGAAATTAATTGGGGAGAAATTGAGCAAAGTGAGAAAATGTTTAAGCCAAAAGCTTACCTGAGAAACAGAAGTGTCCGAGAGGTCAGTCAGGCATGTATATAAAATTAGGTGGTATCAAATCCAGCAGCAAAATATAGGGCAGCCCAGTCTAACAAGATGATATAGTGGTAGGTTGACTCACGTTTATTTTCCCTCAGAGAGCAGAGATGTATTTGAGAGTACTTTTTCTGGATGAAGCTGTAACTTTCAAGGTGAAGATGTGATCATTAGACTCAAATTCTGTGTATGGACAGAACAGACAAGTAAATAAACCTGACTGGCAAGTCTCACTGGTCCACACAGTGCACTCTCTGCCCACTATCCTATACTACGTATATCATTTAAAGTACCAGAAGATAAATGTCTGAAGCCCAAAAGCAAGCAAGAAGAAAACCCGAAAATAATGAGAAAAGTCAAGGAGAAGAGCTATTTAGAGTGTATAGGGTATCTGTGAGATAAGATAGGATGTTATCTCACTTCATTTCTGGAAAGTCTGAATCCAATTACTTTTCCTTAAAAAAAATAAAAAGTTCACTGTAGACAATATTAATAAATATTTATCTTTCTCCTTTTTCCAGTTACTTGTTCATCCCTTAACCCTTTGTCTTCTAGTTTAAAGTAAAACTTTTTGAAAAATCACTAATATGGTTAATATCACGTTCAATAGGCAAATCTTTGTCTGCATAACTTTTACCCGTCTGTGTCATTTGACATCATGGATAACTTTCTCTTTTTGGAAATTTTACAAACAGTGATTCTACACTGTATTATCTTAGTCTTCTCTTGCCTTTGTGAGCCTTATTTTCATTTCTGTTTCTTATTTTTATTTACTACTATGTTTTTCATAGATAATTAACTGTGAAGTATAACAAAGTTTAAAGTGATTCAGTACTTCTGAAATCTTTTTGAGCAAGTCAAGGACCTTAGGATGTTTTAATCAAACTCAATGAGTATCATTCCTTCCCTTTTGATATAATTGTCTAAATTTTTTAGTTTCATGTTTTATTTAACCACTCACACACAAATAAGAAATCACTTTAATAAGTAGTTAAATTAAATCTCTGGGTATATTTTAACAGTTTCTAACATTATCATTGTATTCTGTGCTGCACCTTCCTTTTGGGCTCACTGATATTACAAAGGTATGTATTGTAGTAGTAGCTTATGAAAGTCTGCAGGTGGGAAACTCCCTCCAATCTTTATATATCCAAAATCATATTCTGCTCTTATTCTATAGGGACAATTTAACTAATATATACTTATAGGTTAATTTTTTTAGCATTTGGAGTATATTATTTCATCCTCTTCTGACATTTGCTTTGCAAATATATATGTACTACACACATACTTTATATTTCACAAAAAGTGGATCTCTACAGTTGACATGTTCAGAAATGATCATCATAAGTTGGGTCCTGTGAGACATTCCAAATCATAAAGTCAGACACTCCAGCAGAAACCCATCAAAAGATAAAAAATGGTACATCTAGGACATAAACAGAACTAGAAGCATAAACTGCAATAGCAGGTACCCAGACCACCATGCCATCCACCAAAGTTCATCAAAGTATCTCTCCCAGCTCACACCAAGTTATTTGGGGTGGGGGTGCTGCATGACCAGCTGAAGGAGGAAGAAGGAGCCTGAGCTTTGATGCATACATTATAGATAAGTTGATTCATCATGTAGGTGCCAGTCAAAAATGAAAAGCAGCTGCATGATAACAACACTCAGGATATCCCTGAATGACAATGGAGAAGAAATTTTGCTAAATGGTGAAGCTTTGAGCTGTGAACCTAGAGATCCACTTTGTGTAGAGTTTTAGAAATTTCTTAAGGCTGGAAGTTTTCCAAGTCCATTTGAGAAGTGGGAACCCTAATACATTGTTGGTGGGATTGCAGATTAGTGCAACCACTTTAGAGGATCCTCAGAAGAATGGGAATGAACCTACCATATGATCCAGCAATACCACTTCTGGGTATCTACCCAAAAGAATGGAAACCAAACTATCAGACCAATGTGTATCTATGTTTATAGCTGCACAATTCACAGTTGCCAAACTATGGAACCAGCCAAGATGTCCATTGCCAGGTGAATGAATTACAAAACTATGAGATATGTACACAATGGAATTTTACTCAGCCATTAAAAAAAATTATGTCATTTGCAGGGAAATAGATGGAACCAGAAACCATTTGAATGTTTCATTATCTGTCTTATCAGTCAATACTCTTAGTTTTTAGATAACAAGCTGAATCAAGCTCCTTATGCAAAAAAGGAAGATTTATGGTAAGGATAACAGTAATATTTTATAAAGCTCAAAGACAGAAATAAAGCCAGGCCTTAAAAAAATTCTTAAATCAGACACTAGAAATGCACCTGGACCCTTTCTTCAGCTCATCTCTGTTTCTCTCTGAATGTATGCTTTTCTTTCTCTTTCTCTCCCCACCCTCATCCCTGCCCCTCTCCTTTTCTCTATACACTGACTTTTTCCCTATACATTGACTTTTTCTAGTAGAAATGGTATGTGAAAAAATGGCCTCTCAGGGATATATATCATGCTCCAGGTACTCGAGAGATTAAGTTTTCAAAATTTAGTATAAATCTAGATTCTTATATCAGAAATTCCAACTGGTCCAACTTTGATCAGATGCCTATTCTTGGTCCAACCAGCTTGGTAGTCATCTTGTTCAGAATGGTTCTAGGGACTCAGCCTTGACTCTGAGGTCATTGTCAGCTGCTCAAATAGATACACTCAATCATTCTTATTCTTCCCTGCAAACCTCATAAGTCAGTGTAGGCATATTCACTTTTATTTACCATATAGTTCTGTCATCAATCTACCCTTCTTTAAAACTTATTTTTATCTATTCTTTCTCCATTCTGACTTTATTACACACATGTCAAAATGATGGTTCAAGATATATTCTCTCTGGTTAAATTTGCATTTCCTTATTCATTAGGAAAAACTTTTTTTATGCTACAGGCTAATTGTACTTCTGCTGTTTTGATCTGTAAGAACTGAACTGTATCCTCCTCAAAATTAATATGCTAGCTGGGCATGGTGGTGCACATTTGTAATCCCAGTACTTGCAAGGCTGAGAGAGGAGGATCACAGGTTGGAGACCAGCCCAGCAATTTAGTGAGGCCAAGAGCAATTTAGAAAGACCCTTCTTCAAAATAAAAATAAAATAGGGCTGGGAGTACAGCTCAGAGGTAGATTGTCCTTGAGTTCAATCCCTAGTGCCAAAAAAATTATATATATATATATATATATATATATATATATATATATATACATATATATATATGTGTGTGTGTGTGTGTGTATATATAATCATATATATATATATATATATATATATATATATATATATATATGCTGAGATGCCAACCCTAATGTGACCATATTTAGAGATAAAGCCTTCAAAGAAGTAAGTTAGGTCAAAAGAAGTAATAAAACAAAAGCAAGGCCATGTGAAAGCAGTGGTCTGCAAACCAAAACAGAGCAATCTCAGGAGAAACCAAATCTGCTGATATTCTGACCTTGAACTTCTAACCTGAGAAAATAAATTTGTAGTGTTTAAGCTTCAAAGTCTATAGAAGTTTATCATGACAGCCAAGCATACTAAGATAGTTTATTTCTGTGTTCCTTATTTTGTTTCTTCAGGTAACAGTGCTCTAGATATTACAACCTTTGACCTTTATATATAAGAAATGCTATATATTTTTCCTAATTTATTTCCAACTCATCTTCAACCATCTTGATTTTCCTTTGCTTTACTTTTTTTTTTTTTTTTAGTGAAGTCAAATTTTTCAGACTTTGCTTTATGGTTGCTACATTTGAAATTATGCTTAAGAAATGCCTTCCCAGCATTCGGGAGGCTGAAACCAGAGGATTCGGGTTTGCGGCCAGCCTCAGCTACCTAGTGAGGCATTCCGCAACTTAGTGAGACTCGGTTTCAAAATAAAGACTAAAAAAAAAAAAATAGGGCTGGGGGTATAGCTCGGAGGTAGAATGCCCCTGAGTTCAATCCCCAGTACCAAAAAAAAAAAAAAAAAAAGAAATGCCTTCCCATTCTAATATATATATTATATATAATATATATACATTTTATATATATATAAATTATATATTATATATTATAAATTATATATATTGTATATATAATTTATATATAAATTATATATTATATATTATAAATTATATAATTTATATATAAATATATATTTATGTAAATATATATATATATATATAGTTAGTACTGGAGATTGAACCCAGGGGCATTCTACCTTTGAGTTACACCCCCAGATCTATTTTATTTTTTTTATTTTGAAACAGGGTCTCACTAAGTTACTGAGACTGGCCTCAAACCTGTGATCCTCCTGTCTCAGCCTCCCAAGTACTGGGACTGCAGGCATAGCCACCAGACCTGGCCTTATATTTATCTTTCATTATATATTTTCCTATTTTTTTTCTTCTTGTTCAAATGAATGTTATTTTCAGTGTATGATGCAAAACACAGATCAAATTTTAAATATAGCTAACCAATTAACCCTGTCCTATTTATTCAATAATTTTCCCACTGATTTAAGATCTTTTAACATATCTTAGATATACTTAAAACTTCTGCTTTTTGCTTATTGTTACAGTTTGGGATATAACCATGGGTTTTTGTTTGTAGCTAGTTTAGAAAAAAAACTAGCTAGAACTGCTGCAAGCTTAAGCAAAGTTTTATTATTACAAGAAGGGGGGCAGAGCAATGTAGGACCATGTTAGAGAATGACATGATGGAGTGATTTGAAAGTGAGATACTAATGCCCTGGAGAATGCAATATTTTTTATAGGAATTCATTATCTCATCCCTCCTATCCTGCTAGCCAATAGCCTTCCTTTCCTACCAAAAAGCAGGTCCTGGCCTATTAGTTATCTCTGCTGTGTAAGCCTTTTTTGTTAGCCATTTTTGTTCATCCTCACAAGGACAGATGGGTCTGACATCACTGACCAAAATGTGTCACTTAGCAAAGTCAGGGGCTGCATGGTAGATACTTGCTTTGTTCTTTGTTTACTTTTATTTTTAAAGTTTAAAGCTTGTATTGTCCACCTGTATCCTTAGTAAGTTCTCAGTATCCCCTTATCTGCTAGAAGTTACTATGTTAAAAATTTGTTTTATAATAAAGAAAAAAAAGACACAGGAATATAGGCTTTTAAAGTATGGAGGTTTTAGGTTAGAATTATTCTTTTGTGGTATTAATATTAGTATTGAGTTAATACAGCTTGCTTTTCCATTTTTTAACTTTAGTCTCAACTTTTACGGGAGTCTGCATAATTCCTTCCTAAGTGTAGGTGTCTATAAATTCAACATTCAGTGTCTGGCCGGACTAACGCTAACTTTTAGCTGACCAAGATCAACCTTGGCAGGAGCTCTTAACTGACAGCTTAAAGACAGAGAAAAGGATTTTATTCTGCCTATGTATGAAAACTTACTCTTATTAGCAATTAATACTGCCCTTATTAGCAATCAATACAGGCTCAATCCTCATCACTTAGGACAATCATTCATTTAATAATTTATTCTGGAGAATGTTCTACCCTGTTTAAGAAACATTTTGGATGTCTCAAGTGGTTAAAAAATGGGGAAAGTTTTTAGTTATTTTTTAAGTTAAAATAGCACATTTTCATCTAACAATAACATCAAAAGACAAGTAAGATTAGCCAGTCTCAGAAAGCAAATACTTACGTTTTCTCTCCTAAGTGGAAGCAAAATAGAAATTGGGAAACAAAAGAGATCTCAGAGGAGCAGAGATTTCAATGGAGCAATAGAGGAGCCTTAGGGGAAGGAGGATGGGGGATAGAGATGGAAAGGTGGCAGTGGCAGTTTAAATAATGCTATATAGGCATATAAAAGTACCAATGCCAAGCTCAATGATATGTACAGGGAAGGGGAGGAGGTGGGATTGGGGGGGATGCACTAAGTTTTGTGTGCATGTATATTGCTACCACTCTATACCTCAGTATGCCGTATAATTACAATGCACAAATAAAATCCACTCTATACCTCAGTATGCCATATAATTACAATGCTACCTACCACTCTATACCTCAGTATGCCATATAATTACAATTCACAAATAAACAGAATATTGGGAAAATAAAGGGTGGATACCCTCTAATGTAGCTTAATTTTCATAGTAATGAAAAAGAATAACTAAACTACATGAGGATCGTTAGTTGTCTTGTTCCAGTTCTTTTGTGTGTGTGTGTGGGGGGGGTGCGGTCCTGGGGATTGAACTCAGGGGCATTCTACCTCTGAGCTATATCCCCAGCCCTATTTTTTATTCTTTATTTTGAAACAGGGTATCACTAAGTTGCAGAGCGCTGCACTAGGTAGCTGAGGCTGGCCGCGAACCCGGATCCTCCGGTCTCAGCCTCCCAAATGCTGGGATTACATGTGTGCGCCACCACGCCCGGCGTTCCAGTTCTTTTAATAGTTCATATTGTTTTTTAAAAAGTACTGTACGGCCCCTCCTCCCCCACTTCTCTCTTGCGGAAATTCTAGTAGTAAGGAGGTGCAAGCCAAGAAAGCTATTTTCACAAAGATCACCTTTTAGTAGGGACATGCTTTGATACCATTTGGGTCTCCCCTATCCACATTCAAGGCCAGAACCATTCCAAAGATTTGGGAGAAATGAGAGACTTTATAATCATTGCAAAAGCTTTAGCTATTATAAAAAAAAATCCATTATTTTCTCTTTGCTTTCCACATGCCAAAACACTACACACAATGGGCACCTTATACCCACAGAGCAAATGTGGGGAAAAAAAATTTTTTTTTCAATCAACATCTCTTTAGAGAAACTGAGATTTGAGGAATTACAAACTGCCCAAGTTCACAGTGGCAAAAAGTATTTCATTTCAACAGAAACCTCTCGCGAGCCAAAACAAAAAATGCAGCTAAGCGAAACTATAAGGCTGGGGGGGGGGGGGGGCGCAAAGCTGGAGCCCAAGCAGGGCCGGGTGGTGCACTTCTATAATCCCAGTACTTGAGAGGCTGCGACAGGAGGAGAGCAAGTTCTGAACCAGTCTCAGCAACTTAACGAGGCCCTCTGCAACTTAGTGAGACCCTGTTTCAAAAATTTAAAAAAGGGCGAGGGTGCAGCTCAGAGGTAGAATGCCTCTGGGTTCAATCCCCAGTACAAAAAAAAAAAAAAAGAGCCGGCAAAATAAGTCAGCGAAAAGCGGTCGCAGGCGATCATAGGCTCCGGAAAGAAACAGAAGAGCAATCCAGCAATCCTTTTCGGCCTCTGCTTCTTCCTTCAGCTTCTTCTCGGGGGCGAGGCGAGGTGTGGACCGGCAGAGTTCACCCGGAGCGAGGGCTCGGAGAAAGCCGGCTCAGACTTTTGAAGGCCATAACGTAACACGTAAACTATACCTAAGCGCTAGGTGGCCGCCTCCCGAACAAGCGGAGCCGGGACCACCTCGGCGCCGCGCCCACGCGGAGGTCGCGGCCAGCAGCCCGACCGGCATCCCTTGCGCGGCGCGGCGCCCGCCCCTTCGGCCGCCGTCGGCCACGAGTTGCTATGGAAACCCAGCGGCCTGGCGATGTCGCTGCAACGGACGCCTCCGTCGCGGGTGTTCGTAGAACTGGTCCCCTGGGCCGACCGCGGCCAGGAAAACAATTGGGTGTGCGGCGGAGAAGCGCGGCCCGGCGTCGGCCGCCGGGTCCCCTCGGCGCAGGCGACCACCCGCGAGGTGCACGTGAGCGGCGCGGCCGAGGTGTCCGCCGCCCCCGACCGGGCGCAGGTGGCCGTGCGAGTCAGCAGCACCAAGGCGGCGGCCCCCGAGGCCAAGAAGAGCGTTTGCCGCCGCCTCGACTACATCACGCAGAGTCTCCAGCAGCAAGGGCTGCAGGTGAGGGTCGGCGGGCAGGGGAGGAACTTCCCGACCCCGGCCGCGCCCGGCGGCGGGGAGCGGGGTCCCCAGCGCAGAGAACGCTTTTGCAGCATCGAGTGCGGGGCGCAAGGACCGGGCTGAGTGAGGCTTTGATCCTTCCCTCTCTTAAATGAGAGCGGTCATTGGCCTCAGCGAACTTGGAAAATGAAAACACAAATAGAGCAGGCAACAGTTGCTGCAGTGACTTTTTAAACCTGAAATAAATGGTAGAAGTAAATACTTGCTTAAGGAGAATGCTGGACCTTAAGCTGTGTGTGTGCGGGGCCGGGGAGGCGGGTGTTTTGTTATTTTCGTTTTTATTCTACGTTGTGCATTTGGCAAGCGAAGTGCATGACCTGCTTCCTCCCAACTGTATAACTCTTTGCATGGCTTGGTTCTGTAACAGTTTAGGGTGTTGCCGTGGGTTCTTGTTCTTAGCTAGTTCTTGAAAAAAAAAAAAAAAAGTAGCCAGAATTGCACTGCTGCAACCTTAACTTTTATTATTACAGGTAGAAAGTGGGGACAGAGCAATTAAAGCACCACATCAGAGGAGTAGAGGCATTGGAGTGCCTTGAAAATAAGACACGGAGGTTTTCAAATACTTTTTTTTTTTTAAATAAGAATTCATTATCCTTTCCTCCCATCTTGCTTAGCCAATAGTCTTCTTTTCCCAATAAAAACTATTACAGGCCCCTTAGCTGTCTCTGCTGTGTAAGCCTTTTTAATTAGCCTTCTATGTTTGTCCTCATATGGATAGAGAGGTCTAACATCACTGATTAATATGTTATTTAGCAGGGTCAGAGGGCTGCATAGTAGAAGCCCACTTAGTTCTTTATCTTACTCTTAAAGTTTAAAGTGTGCATTACTTTCCCATGTCCTTAGTGAGTGTCTCAGCTTTCCCTTATCTCTATCCGCTAGAAATTACTTATTATGTTATAAACTTGTTTTATAATGAAGACAAGAAAGAGGAATACAATCTTAAAGTGTGGAGGTTTGGGCTTAACTATTTTTGTGTTATTAGTAATTAATATTGGATTAATATAGCTTGCTTTTTTATCTCATAAGGTTAGTCTAAATTACTGTGAGAGTCTATATAATTATTTTCTAAGTGTAGGTGTCTGTGTTTTTAGCAATTAGTGTTGCTGGGCTAACAGCTAACTTTTAGCTAACCAAGGTCAACATTGGCTGCAGCTCTTGGCTGACAGCTTAGAGACAGAGAAAAGGATTTTATTATTCTGCCTAAGTGTGAAAGCTTGTTTTTATTGGCAATCGTTACTGCCCTTATTAACAATCAATGCAAGCTCAATCCCCATCAATTTTTCAGTATTTTTTGCAAACAGTAAGGTGGGGATGAAATGGGGGAGGTAGCATCCATTTTTGGTTTCCCTCAAAATTCTTCAACCTGTTTAGTTTTAACTTTCTTAAACAACATATTGTAGATGTCACATCTATGAAATACTTCCACCTACTAGAGATGTCAGTGAGACAAATTACTAAATATATCTTACCATAAGCCCATTCCTAAGGCGTGGGGGGGACTGCCTTATTTAATCCACACAGCAACCCTGTTAGACATATCTTAATATCCCCATTTCCAGATACAAAGAGATTAAGTAATTCTCTGAACTTTAGCATGGCGATCTTTGAGTTCATGTGTTCCTGAAACCAAAAATCTAGGTTACTTCCAACTATATACCAAGGCTCCAGATAATTAGAATGAAAGAAAATTATAAATCATAGACATCAACAGCTTTAGTTTCATTTTATAAAGTAGGATCCTAAGACCAAAGTTGTGATTTATCAAGTGTAACACCGAGTTTATAAAAAGTACAGACATTCTTGCTTCCTGTATATTGCTAGCAATGCCATACACCCAGAAGCAAATATTTAATAAGGAAATATGTTTGTAATGCATTTACAAACATAAGAGTTACTAAAAAGTCATTTGGAAAAATCCTCCAAGTGATTTTACAGTTTAGAAGAATTTAATCCAGGCATGATGGCACATGCCTGTAATCTCAGTACCTGGGAGGTTGAGACAGAAGGATCACAGGTTCTAGGACAGCCTCAGCAAGTAGTGAGACTCTCATCAGCCTATTGAGACTCTGTTTCAAAATAAAAATAAAATAGGGCTGGGAGTGTAGCTCAAAGTTAGAATGCCTATGGGTTCAGTCCCCAGTAACAAAAAGAAAAAAAAAGGAATTTAAATGCTAATTGTTACTAATGTGACATAATGGGTTTAGTATATAGAAAAATATTTTGTGCTATAGTCCTATTTGAATAATGTAACTAGTTCTTAAGTTATTTATATAAAATATACACTGAGCTCATGTGTTTCTAACTTCAATGTAAAGCAAAATAAATTATTAAATCCAACTTACAGTAATTACATTGATCCAATGTTCAAAGCAAGACAACAGACAATAATCTCCCAATTATCTCTGCTAGTGGAGAAAAGCAGTCATGTAGATAATTTGTTCAGTAGATAATATAGAACTCATTTATATTACTTTTCAGGGTGAATTATGGGTCTTTACAAAGTCCTTATTCATTTTAAACTTCAGAATATTGGATTGTGAGGTTTATAGACATCACTCCCTGCTTAAAGGACTTCTCATAGACTAAACTCTTTTACTTATATGGAACCTAACTCTCTTCATTTCCTGTCATCTCTCTCCCCTCATTGTCTAGCTGACTTTTCTCCCCTTTAAGAACCAGACTGAGCTTACCTCTTTGGCTTTTCTTTCCTAATATAACACTACCATACAACACTTTGTTCCTCACTTCTAATAAAGCTTATCACACTGTGTTATAATTCTTAGCTTACTTGTCTCTCCTCTGTATTCTAAGTCTCTTGAGAGCAGAGATCATTTGTTGTTTTTCTATTCGTGAGTTATGCTCATATACATCACATAATGTATAATTTTAAAAAAACTTTTTAAAAAGCATGAAATTCTAGCCGGGCGTGGTGGCGCACGCTTGTAATCCCAACATTCGGGAGGCTGAGACCGGAGGATCCGGGTTCGCGGCCAGCCTCAGCTACCTAGTGAGGTACTCCGCAACTTAGTGAGACTCGGTTTCAAAAATAAAGAATAAAAAAAAATAGGGCTGGGGGTGTAGCTCGGAGGTAGAATGCCCCTGAGTTCAATCCCCAGTACCGAAAAAAAAAAAAAGCATGAAATTCTAAATGAATAAGCTTTTGTTTCAGCTATATTGTAGAGCATAGATTTATGAGCTGCATAAAGGTATAATTCAGTTTTAGCATTGTTTTAATGGGAAAATGTTTCAAAGGTCTAAGCAGTATTTACTCATTCAACCAACATTTATTAAGCATTCCCTCTCACTGCTCATTTTTAAGTTGCACTTAATATTGTCTTAGTTCAGGGCTGCTATAATTAAATACCATAGACTGGGTAGCTTATAAACAACAGAAATTTATTTCTTATAGTCCTGGAGGCTAAGAAGTTCAAGGTACCAGCATATTTGGTGTCTGATGAAAGCCTATTTCCTGGTACATAGATGGCACCTTTTCCCTGTGTCCTTGATGAGTGGAAGGGACAATGTAGTTCTCTGGGACCTCTTTTATAAGAACACTAGTTAATTCCATTCATGAGAGCCCCATCCTCATGACCCAGTCACCTCTCAAAGGCCATCTGATACCATCACACTGGTGATTTGTTTTCAACATGTGAATTTGGGAAGGATATAAACATTCTAGACTATAGTAAATCTGTAACTTTATTTTTTGGCTTGTATCCCCTACCCCTAGAATGTAAGTTCCAGTATTTGCTTACATAATCGTATTTTTTTTCCAGTAAATATATAATAGATGCCTCAGGCATATTGCTAGCATTAGCAATAGAGAGTAAGTAAAACTGCTGAAGGAGTCTCATGATCGAGACTGACTAATGTATATAGTAACTACTATGGTGAATGTATGTACATAATGCAATACAATAGAGTAAGAAAGGAAATAATGTTCATTTTACTTGAGGAATTCCAGAAAGATTTCAAAAGGAAGTGATACTTCTGTCAAATTTTAAACATTAGGTACATTAGCTGAAGAGAAAGCATTCCGGTTCCACATTAGAATATAGTAAACATATATGTTTAGAGCACTGTAAGCAGTTCAGAATGGCTAGGACACAGAAGAGCGGGGGAACATGGACAGACGTTAAGATATAAAACTGGAGACAAAAGCTGGAAGCAGAACATGGAGAAAGCTGATTGTGTCCTACTGAAGAGTCTGGATATTATTGATGATAAACTACTAGCTATTGCTAAACCTTTTACAAATAGTATTTCATCCAATATTCCTACCCTATAAAATCATTTTTTCAATTGTTGTTTTATAGATAAGAACTCTTAAGAACCAGAGTAATTATTGACAAATAGCTTGTTCACATCTGGGAGGTGGCAAAGTTTTTACTCCATCCAAGAACTTCAAAGCCCCTGCTCTTGACTACTACAATATTGTTAAGGTTTTGGCTTCACCATAGGTCCTTTTTCTTAACTCAGTATAGAAATAATGAGTCAGAAAACTCAGTTGCAAAGCTAAAATAGGATTTATGAGAGCAACAGGAAAGCATCTCACACACAGAGGAGAGTGAGACGAAATGCTAAAAGACACTCTGGTCTCCTAGACTCTGAGTCCTTATATATGCGTTTCCATTCAAAGGGTCTTTTTCCTGTGTCCTTACTACCAGAGACCAGAACAGTATGTTGCTACTTGATTCTCTTGGCAGTGGAGGATTGAGGTTTTAGGTCAGGGATATAGCAGAAGATACTAATATCCCCCACTGTATCTCTTAACACTTCTACATCTGTAATCTTACAGTTCAGCTTCTATCTTCCAACATATATGAATTATTTGACTGGAAATGAATACTTTTCCTGGCTGCCAAAATACACACTGCCTGCAGGAAGATAAGTTTATACCTTTACCACTTAAACCAGTTAAGATTATCAGTAGCTTATGTTTGTCATATATTTCAAGAAACTTGTCACAGTTTCTTATTTGCCATGTAACTTAGTTTATAGTATTGAACATTCAAAATTTGGAAGTTTGGGGCCAGACAATATGCCAGGGAATTAACACACGCTCCCTCCCCCCATTCCAGCCCTATTCCTAGCAGCCTTTAGCTAGCTGAAAGCTAACATGGAACTGAAATGACTAGGGAATGAATGGAAGGGAGACCCCAGCTTTCTCACTCCGTTAGTAGGATAACTGTGAGGCATATGTTCCACCCCACTTGCATTTTCTCTACAGGATTAAATATGAATTGCCCATGGTGGTGATTTGCTCAACAATGGCTTCCTTTCTTTCTCTGTCTTGCTTCTCAGTCTCCTACTGGTGTTTGGAGGATCACCTTCACAATAAACTATGCTCAAATTCTTATCTCGGGATCTGTTCTAATCAAATTAAGATATGGAACAATAGGAATAGATTGACCATATGTATTAGCTATCGTTTTTAATTGAGAATGGTTAAAAAATGAGCAGAGCGTGGTAACACATGCCTATAAACCTAGTATTTGGGAGGTTGAGACAGGAGAATTACAGGTTCAAGGACAGCCTCAGCAACTTACCAAGACTCTGTTTCAAAGAAGAAATAATATAGGGCTGGGGGGTGTAGCTCACAGGTAGAGCACCCATGGGTTCAATTCCCAGTACCAAAAAAAAAAAAAAAAAATTAAAAAATGAATATCCTTGTAACTACATATTTATATAAGTCCTTAGTGTTCTTTGGACATTAATTCCTAGGTTATTTATATTTGAAGGCTTATAAAAGATTGTATTTTAGGAAGAGAAATTTATACCTTTACCACTCATAAGAACCAATTAAGATTAACAATAGTTTGTGTTTGTCATATATTTCAAGAAATTTGTCAGTTTCTTATAGTTTATATTATTGAACATTCAAAATTTGGAAGTTTTATTTAGTCAAATTCATTAATATTTCCTTTACTGTAGTGCTTGAGTCCTTCCCAAGCCTGAGGTTATATAGCCACTAACTGATACTTCTGGAATCTGTATGGATCCTTGATGGTGCATTAAATGTGCTATGCTTGGATTTTACCTTGATATAAAGTATAAGTATTTTGTATTCTCTTAACGAGGTAAATAACTGAACCAAGACCATTTTTTTGAAATCTGTCTTTCCCTTACTGCATTTGTAAAAAACCTCTCTTAACTGCCTTTCAAAATAAAAATTGCTGCTAATAAAAATTACTGCTTAATAACTAAAAAGTCGTCATACTATGTGTTATCAGATATGATAACAGGCTCTATTTTGATGCAGTTCCCTTGGCTTTACCTGCATGTTCCTCCATGATACAAAATGGCTACGACAATCTCAAGCCTATATCACATACTGCATCTAAAGAGAAAAACAGTAGTGCTAATTTACTGCAATCATATTATTTAAAAAAAAAATTCCTTCAGTTCCTATAAAGGGATAATCTAAACGCCTTTATGGACATAGAAATGCCATAGCATAGACTGATTAGCTTAGATCTGGATATGTGCCCATCTTTTAACCTATTCCTGTGGCAAGTCACATGTAATAACAGGGTGATAAGGACCTATCTAGGTTGGTTTACGCTGAACCACAAGATTGTTGCTCCAAGGGAGTAGGAGCAGAATATATGACTCCATGTTGCCTCTTTTGCCCATTGCTTTGAAATATTCCAAGTTATTGTTTTTTGTAATTTTCATATGTTCTTGAATAAGTTTCAGAATAATGGTTCATTTGATCTTGATTATATCCTGTATTAGTGCCATACTGTTTAAATTATTACATCTTTATAAAATTTTTGAGGGCAGTTTTCCCCTCATTGCTTGTTCTATTGAAAGGATTTCCTTCAGCCAGGTATGATGGCACACACCTGTAAGACTAGTACTTTATAGGCTGAGACGAGGATCACAGGTTCATAGCCAGCCTCAGAAACTTAGAGAGGCCCCTCAGCAACATAGTGAGATCCTGTTTCAAAATAAAAAATGAAAAAATAAGGCTGAGGGTGTAGGTTGGAAATAGAAGACCTCTAGAGTTACTCCCTAGTACCCCCCAAAAAGATTTACTATTTGCAAGGAACAGAATATGAAAAGATGTGGATACTGTCAGAAATTCCAGATGGTGGAAAATTCTATAGGATAAATAAAACTTCTCATATTTTGCATTATGTGAGACCCTGGTTCAAAAAAAAAAAAGAGGGCTAGGGATGTTCTGGCATCAATCTCCAGTACCACACATGCAAAAGAAAAGAATACATACAGAACCTATTCAGCTATAAGACAAAAACGCACAAAGCTCTGTTCTGACACTTCATCAAAAGATATATACAGATGGCAAATCGATCCATGAAAAGATATTCAATATTAGTTGTCATTAGGGAAATAGAAGTTAAAATCATGAGAGACCATTATGTACCTATTATAATAGCTGAAATCCAATAACATAATACCACTGCTGATAAAGATGTAGAGCAACAGTAATGCTCAACCATTGCTGATAAGACTGCAAAATGATACATATACTTTGGGAGATAGTCTTGTACTTCTTATAAAGTTAAATGTTAAATTTATCATAGAAACCAGTAACCCTAGGTAGTTTACCCAAGTGAATTGAAAACTTAAGTTCAAATAAAAATCTCACATGAATATTTATAGCAGCTTTATTCATAATTGGAAACAACCAAGATGTCTTTCAGCTAGGGAATAAACTATGCTACATCCTTGTAAAAGAATATTATTCAGCAATAAAAGGTACAAAAATGGATTCACAGAGCACTATGAATGAATCTTAAATGTATTTGGGGGGTACTGGGGATTGAATGCAGGGAAATTCTACCTCTGAGCTACACTGCCAAAACTTTTAAAATTTTATTTTGAAACAGAGTCTCACTAAATTGCTGAGGGTCTCAACGCTAAGTTGCTAAGGCTGACCTTGAACCTGCAAACCTCATGTCTCTGCCTTCCAAGAACTGGTATTACAGGCATGCACCATCACACTCAGCTTAAATGCATATTCTAAGTAAAAATAGCTAGACCCAAAAACCTTATATTTATGATTCCATTCATATGACACTCTGGAAGAACCAAAACTATAAAGACAGAAATCAGATCAATGGTTGACCGGGTTGTTGGAGGGGAGAGTGTTTTACTATAAAGGGGAGGCACAGAGGAACCTTTCAGGTGAAAGAACTATTCTTCATAGTGCTGGAGTGTCAGATACATAATTGCATGCTTTTGTCAAAACCCATCAAGCTATAAATTACCAAGAGTGATCATTGATATGTGAACTAGGAAAAACAGGTATCAGACAGGCTTAAGTTCAATCCCAAGATAGAATTCAGACTGACGAATGAACCCAGTTCTATTACAAGTGAATAACATAACTACACCGAAAGCGTGTCCCAAAACTTTGGAAACTAGTGTTTTAACTGGATGGTGGGGGCCACGTTTCTCACTATTGGAGAGGGAAGGTCAAAATGAACTCTGTGATTTTGGCTTAGAGCTGAAAACATCAGCAGGATCCCATGTTGAGCTTCCTACAGGTGGAAAGACACAGGAATAGTCATAGTCATGTATGCATGTATGTATATATGTGTGAATGAGTGAACATTACCTAGCTCTTCCACTGAGAGGGTCTAGAAGGAATGATGCTCAAGAAGCAGTGAGTAGTCTTAGTATGCAGATCTTGGTTCTAAATACCAATCTGAAAAGGTACTATGCTTCTTGGAGAAATGAGTGATTCTAGGAGTGAGGCAGAGAAACTATATCAAACTGACACATTGTACCAGAAAATAAAAAGAAGTGCTAAAGGTGGGCACAATGGTCCGTGCCTGTAATTCCAATACTTGGAAAGCTGTGACTGGAGGATCGCAGGTTTAAGATCAGCCTCAGTAACCTAGTGAGAGTCTCAGCAACCTAGTGAGACCCTGTTTCAAAAAATAAAAAGGGCTGGGGTGTAGCTCAGATGTAGAATGCCTGAGTTCAATCCCCAGTATCTCACACACACACACACACACACACACACACACACACACACACACACAAAGGATGGAAATATAGGAGCCAACCTCAAAGAGATCCCAAAGGCCAAAGCTAGGACAATTTGAGCAAAAAATAATGAAGTAATGTTTATTGAGTGAATGTGGGCTGCACTTAGTGACTTGCCTCCAATTAATAAAGTATGGAAAGGGAGGAGTACAATGAACATGTATTACTTTTATCATTTTAAAAAAATTGCATTGATATTTTTGTAGGAGTAACAGACATCAGAACTATAATTGGAACTTGAGTTCAAATGCCTAGATTAAAGCTTTTTAGAATTTTCTGAACATAAACTGCTTGTAATTAGTTTACACCTTAATCTTTAGATACAGCCATATTCCCTACAACTTACAATTATTTAGTATAATCATTATGCATTTTAGCACATATTTTGAAAGATACAAAAATTTATAAAACATATCCTGCTTGTCCCCAAGAATAAGAGTAGCTGAGGAGTTTATTTCACTGAATTTTAAAACCCTTTAGAAAAGTACATAAGAAGCTTAAACTAGGTATGGTGGTGCACGCCCGTAATCCCAGGATTTAGGAGGCTAAGACAGGAGGATCTCAGATTCGAAGCCAGTCTCAGCAACTTAGCAAGACTTGCAGCAACTTGGCAAGATCCTGTTTCAAAACACACAAACAAAAATTTAAATGGCTGTGGGGTATAGCCCAGAGATAGAATGCCCCTGGGTTAAATCCCTAGTACCACAAAAAAAGAAAAAAAAATTAACTTTTTCATAAGAATAATGTAGCCTCTATGTACCCAAAGAACAAAAAAAGCATTGACCCTACTTTTTAAAAATCAACCTGGCGCAAGTTGGTGTTTCAGAAACATTTCTATTAGTGTAGTATCTACATTTGCTGAAGACCTTTGTCAAATACTTTATTCAGCTTCTCATTAAATCCTCATAGTAATTCTGTATGTTGTACATGTTATTAATCTGATTTTATAAATGTAGAAACTAAGGCTCAAAAAAATCGAGTAACTTGCCCAAAAGTGCACAAAATGAGTGTTTAGTAAACTTTTATTAAATTATTTATAAATTAAATATTTTTAAAACTCTGACACTCCTCTCACATTAAATATGCTTTATGTACCAGCAGGTCCTCATGTATATACATTTTACTGTATGTTCATGCTTTGTGAGCTGAGTTTCTACAAGTGGAGTTTTAATTGTCGAATTTTAAGCAAATATTTATAGGCTTCTAAATTTATTTTATGGCACTTTTAGGAGTGTTGTAAAACATCAGGCAAAGCAGGGTTTTTTTTTTTCCTTCTTTTGCATATTTATGTCTTCCTGATTTTAATAAGTTCGGGTTTCTAATTTTGTTTTAGAGTAATTTCATTTAATAGCCAAACATTTAGTAATCACCCTCTTGTACTTTTTGTTTCAGGCAGAAAATATAACTGTGACAAAGGATATTAGAAGAGTGGAAAATGCTTATCACATGGAAGCAGAGGTATGTGCTTAACAAGTAATTGGAAATGCTGTGACTTTGTGGAGACAGCTTGTCACTTCGTTTTTTTTCTTGAACTGAAATGTACCAGAGAAATGCTTCTCATTTCAGTAATAAAAGACTGTTTTTTCAAAATCATCTTTGGTATTATATATCTAGTGATCTTAAAATAAATTTAATGAGATTAATTTAAGATAAATTGTTTAACAATTGAATAAAAACAGCAACAGAGAAGTAGCAGTTAAATGCCATCTAAATAAACTTTTAGTCAAATTATTGCTTAGTGAGCTGGAAATACTACAGGAGAAAAATTTCTCTCAGATGAAGAAATAAGTGAATAAAGTCATGACATAAAGGATTGAAACACTTTCTAATATTCTTTTATTCTGCAATGTGATTTTATAGTGTTGTGATAAGTATTATTTTAAAATAAAAATCATTTAACTATCTGCGCCTGGTGGCACATGCTTATAATCCCAGTACTTGGGAAGCTGAGACAGGAGAATCACAGGTTCGCAGCCAAGGTCATCTGCTTAGTGAGGCCCTCTACATCTTAGTGAGACCCTGTTTCAAAATAAAAAATAAAATAGGACTAGGGGTGTAGCTCAGAGGTAGAATGCCCCTGGGTTCAATCCCCAGTACCATAAAAGAAAACAGGTAACAACAACAAAAAAAAAAACCCACTTAACCTTTACAGAAATTAAAACATAGGGGGTGGGGATGTAGTTTAATGGTAGAGCATTTGCCTAGCAAGAGCAAATCCCTGGGTTCAATCCCTAGCACCACAAGAAAAAGAGAGAGAGAGAGAGAGAGAGAGAGAGAGAGAGAGAGAGAGAGAGAGAGAGAGAGACACTTGATGAAATCTAGCATTTAAATCAACTGTCTATACTTTTTACTTACCTTTAAAGATTCTATGATCAGGATTTTTTTTAAATGAAATCAGCATGTTCTGTTTGTGGTTAGGTTACAAGATTGCTATCTGATTCTGACCACAAACATTTTGAGGTATGTGCTTATTTCCATGTTTTCCTCCTTATACAGGAAATAAAGAAGAGTGGGGTTAGAATAGAATCTTGTTTATCTAGTGAGAGAGACTATGTCTTTCCAAGTAGAAAATCCCTCAGGAAATCACCTGGTTTGGTCTTCAGACAGATAATGTATCATTTTTTTCTGATTTTAATATGTGGTGTAGGTCACTTAGACTTAGTCTTCTTAAAGGTCATTTCACAAGAATTAGAATGAAAAATGGAATCCTGGCTTCCTATCTCTTGAGGTAGTAATTTCAACAATATTATTTGTTGTCCCAATGCTTTCTTTAACCATTTTGTGATTTCTCCACTTAAAATTTAACTATCTCAAGGAAATTTAAAATTTTAGGGATCCATTTGGCAAAAGTTATTTTGTACTAGTGGGTACTGAAAAAAACAACTTTTAAAACAGGACAAAGAATTGTCAGGTAAAATTCCAAATTATAGAATTTGAAAGTTGAGAGTATGTTATAATACTCCTCCAGTAGTTATTACCTGTTAGGACTTCATATATAATGAACATAGATAGTAGCAGGTTATCTTCATTAAGGAGGTTTATCATGAAGGTACACCAAGGAATAAGGAGGAAAAAGAAATAGTCCTATAACTGTACAGCCAGGCTTTGGAGAAAACAAATGTTTTACAGACCACTGAGTTGTTTTAAGGACTGAGCTTCCAGGTACAGAAAGTACATTAGAGCTGCTTATTTTAAGACATGACTAAATGAGGATTTGGCTAAACTCTGCTTCTCTTCTTCTGCTTAATTTGTCTTTTTTATGTTTTGTATTCAAATTTCTTAAAAGAAGCTCTGATTATATTTTGTATAGGACTCCCTGGCAACCTGAACACACATTATATCATACAATCCAGTGCATGATTACTTTAGATCAGCACCAATAGTCAATAGAGACCAGGATAGTGGGATCACAAGATACAAAGTGCGTCAACCTATTAATGAACGATGTGTAGCTTTATGGTTATGGACATAGCATACACTAAACCTTATGTCTAACATATACCAATGTTTCCATGGACTGTTAAAAACCTAGAATAAGAATAGATGCTACTCTTTTTTCTTTTTCAGGGGTAAGACTGTTTTTTTTTAACCTTTTTTTTTTTTTTTTTTTACTTCTTCAGTTAGCCAATTTCCTCCTGAAGCATCTATAAGAGTCCTGCTCATGAATGATTGATGAGTCTGTATTAGAGAAAGATGATTATCATCCATATTCTGGAATCTTTTTTCCTAATAACACACATAAGACTGAATTAAGTTTTTGGGTGTTCGCATCACATTTTTCCCTCTTTTGAGCTTAGAGCCATAGTCAGGAATTATAGATGTTCTCACATGCTACTTTTACATCATATTTCTCCCATCTTATTCTTAATCAATACTGATTCAAAATGAACTGGAGGATATTATATTTATATCTATAAAATTTTATTCAATAGATTTGATCTATATTTCCAGCCTGCAAAGAAATTAATAAGAAGGAAAACAAATTCAAAGCCCCCCAGAACTGATTCAGATGTTATAATTAATAAACAAGGTCATTAAAAGTTATTATATCTGTGTTTCATAGGCTAAAAAGTTAATTAGGGACAGGAAAGATATAAAAAGTCTTAATTAAATTTTCAGATATGAAACTGCAGTGTGTGAAATGAAAAATACACTTAATAGGACTAATAGGAAATTAGACATTACACAAGACATGCTTTAATGAACTTGAAGATACAGCAATGTGAACATCCAAAGTAAGGCACAATAAGAACAGACATAAAAATGAATCAGTGGACTGTCAGACAACTTCAAGTAGCCTAGTCTGCATTTAATTAAAGTTTCAGTGGAGGGGAGAGAAGGGAACAAGAATATGTTTAGAGAGATAAGAACCAAAAAATTTCCAAACTTGATGAGAATTATAAAACCACAGATTCAAAAAGTTTAATCCTAAGCACAAGAAAAAAAAAAAAAAACCAATGCACATTATAATCATATTGCTCAAAACCAGTCAGTGATAAATCTTAAAACAATCAGACGGAGAAAAGGACATATTATGTACCAAGGACCAAAGATAAGACAATAGATTTCTTGTTGAAAATAATACGAGGGAAGAAATAATGGATCAACATCTTTAACTATTAAAAGGAAAAACTCAACAGTAAACCCAGAATTCTATGTCCAGAAAAAATACAAAAACAAAGGCCAATTAAAAAGTGTTTAAGCTGACTATATATATGTAAGCACATATATATGTATATAGGTATATATATATGTATATATATATAATAAGTAAGGACTATAACATACTGTTTAGATATATAAAAGTAAAACATAATAGCAATAGCATGAAAGTCAGAAAGGGAAAAATCTAAGTACAATATTGTGGGGGTTTTATATGTGAAATGATATATCTCTTGAAAAGAGATTGTGGTTAAGTTAAACATATATCTTTTAAACTAAAACAAACACTAAAATAGCAGAACATTGTAGTTAATAGCCAATGAAGGAAAATAGAATAATAAAAATATACTCAGTCCTAAAGAAAACAAAGCAAGAAAAAGGAGAGCAGAGACAAATATAAAATAAGTAGCAAGATCACAGATTTAAATTTAGCCATATCAATAATCACATTAAATGTAAATGGTCTAAATATCTTCACTAAAAGGCAGATATTATATATTATATAAAAAAGTGAACACCTATATGCTGAGGGAGGTGTACTCTAAATATGAAGGCACAAATTGGTTAAAAATGCTAACACAAATCAAAAGAAAGCTAGACTTAATGGAAGGTGATGGGGGGAGAGGGAACACCCTAATGCACATGATATACTTTCACAAACATATCAAAGTAAATCACTAAACTGAACTTGAGAAGGAGGGAGGGTGAGGGAGTGGGGCAGGAATTGGGGAAGGGTTAAATGAGAAACGTGTGCATGTATGCCTTTATCAGCTTATACCTAACAAAGATGTATGATTACAATGCACCAATTTAAAAAAAATTGAAAATAAATAAATTCTCTAAAAAAATAAAAAATAAAGATGAGTGGATACTCTGGTGTGATTATTAAACTTGCAATGATGCTGAAGAAAAAAAAATAGCAACCTATACTTTCCTTTCAGGTGCACATGGAACTTTTTTCAAAACAGTCTATATTTTGTATCAAAGCAAGTACCAATAAATTTAAAGTATTTGAATCTACAAAGTAAGTTCTCTAACCATAGTGGAATTAATTACGAATCAATAACAGAAAGATTTGAGGGGAATTCTCCAAACATTTGGAATCTAACATACTTTTTAATAACCCATGGGTCAAAAAAGTAATTGGAAAGTATATAAATTTTTTGTGTGTGTGTGGTACTGGGGATTGAACGCAGGGGCATTCTACCTCCAAGCTACACCCCCAGCCCTATTTTTTATTTTTTATTTTGAAACCGAGTCTAAGTTGCGGAGTGCCTCACTAGGTAGCTGAGGCTGGCCGCGAACCCAGATCCTCCGGTCTCAGCCTCCCGAATGCTGGGATTACAAGCGTGTGCCACCACGCCCGGCTTGGAAAGTATATAAATTTAAGGAAGAAATCATACCAATTCTACACAGACTTTTACAGAAAACCAGAAAGGAAGAAATACTTCCCAGCTCATTCTTTGAGGCCAGAAAATAACAAAACCAGAAAAAAAAAAAAAAACCATACAAAGAAAACTACAGACCATATCAATCATAAACATATGCAAAAATTATAAACATATTTTTTGTGTGTGGTACTGGGGATGGAACCTACGGGCATTCTACTTCGGGTTATACTCCCAGACCTTTTTATTTGGAAACATGGTCTCACTAAGCTGCGGAGGGCCTCACTAAGTTGCTGAGGCTGACTTTGAACGTGCAATCCTCCTATCTCAGCCTCCCAAGTACTCGGATTACAAGCATATGCCACCATGTCTGGCTATAAACATAATTTTACCAAATTTAATTATATACAGGGTATTGCTTAATGGTCATGTTGTTTATCCCAGGCTTGAGAGATAGGATTAACATTAAAAAATGGGTCAATCTGAATCACCATATTAAAAAACTTTTTTAAAAAATAAAAATTTTAATACCATCTTAGTAGATGCAGAAAAAGCACTTAAAAATCTATTATCTAACCGGGCGTGGTGACGCATGCTTGTAATTCCAGTACTTGGGAGGCTGAGACCAGAGGATCCAGGTTCGCAGCCAGCCTCAGCTACTTAGTGAAGCCCTCCGCAACTTAGTGAGACCCTGTTTCAAAATAAAGAATAAAAATTAAGGCTGGGGATGTAGCGTGGAGGTAAAATGCCCCTGGGTTCCATCTCCAGTACCCCCCCAAAAAATCTATTATCTATTCCTAATAATAATTCTCAGCAAACTAGAAACAGTAGGGATCTTCCTCGAACAGATAAAGGGACATCTATGAAAAACCTACAACTAGTCAGGTTGGCGCACAGTTGTAATCCCAGTACTTGGGAGACTGAAACTGGAAGATCAGGGTTTGTGGCCAGCCTCAGTGATGCCCTCTTTAACTTAGTGAGACCCTGTTTGAAAATAAAGAATAAAATATAGGACTTGGGGTGTAGCTTGGAGGTAGAATGCCCCTGGGTTCAATCTCCAGTACCAAAAAAAAAAAAAAAAAAAGAAACTACATCCCCCATACTTAATGGTGAAATACTAAATACCGTGTGACTTCTGTTTAGCATTATACATGAAATTCTAGCCTGTGTGTGTGTGTGTGTAGAGAGAGAGAGAGAAGCATCTATGACTATGTAGAAAATCTGCTGGAATCCAAAAAAAGAAAAAAGTGATTAGAACTAATAAGACTAAAAATTTTAAAAAGCTAGGGATAAATTTGGTAAGACATGAAAGCCTTGGATGCTGAAAACTATAAAATACTGCGGAGAGAAATCAAAGAAGACCTAAGTAAATAGAGGCACATATCTTGTTCATGATTTAGAAAACTCTATTATCAAAATAATCAGTTCTCCCTAGGAAATGGATATATATCCTATGTTATAATGAATATATATACACATGACTATATATATGCATTACAATCCTAATAAAAAATCCCAACTAGCTTTTTTTGGATAGAAACTGACAAACTGATTCTAAAATACATGTGGAAATGGAAAGGATCTAGACCTACTTTGAAAAAGAAACATCTCTATTCATAATTGCCAAAAACTACAAGCAACTCAAATGTTTTTCAGCAGTTATATATGGGCCCAGGCATGGTGGCTCAGGCTTGTAATACCAGTACATGGGAGGATGAGACAGGAGGATCCTGGGTTCAAGGCCAGCCTCAGCAACTTAGTGAGGCTCTCAGCAATTTAGTGAGACCCAGTTTCTAAATAAAAAAAAAAAAAAATAGAGCTGGGGATGTAGCTTGAAGGTAGAATGTCCCTGAGTTCAGTCCCCAGCACCAGGGGAAAAAAAATGAAGAAACTATTATGTAAGAATATGAATGAATCATATTGTGCCAACTGAAAGAAGTGAGTCTTAAAAGGCTACATATTGCGTGCTTCTCTTTTTATGACATTCTAAAAAAAAAAGCTGTTACAATGAAGAACAGATCAATAGTTACTAGGGTTTGGGATTTGGGAAAGGAACCAGTAAAAAAGGGGTTTGGAGAGGAGAGTTTGGAGAGGTGATGGAACAAGCCCATTATTGCGGTTACAGAACTCTGTGTGCGTTTGTCAAAAGTAATAGGAGTACCTGGGTGTGGTGGTACATGCCTACGGTACCAGACAGGAGACAGGAGGATTGCAAGTTCAAAGGCGGCCTCAGAAACTTAGCGAGGCTTTCAGCAATTTAGTAATACCCTGTTTCAGAATAAAAAATAAAATGGATCTGGAGGTGTACCTCAGAGGTAGAATTCCCTGTGTTCAGTCCCCAGTACCCTACCCCCCCACACACAAAGTAATAGAACTTTCCACTAAAAGTAGAATATGTGCAGTGTATATAAAGTAAAAAAATAAAGTGTCATGAGGTTATCATTTTTGAAGCCAGGTAATTGATGCCTGGGGGTTCATTGTATACAGTTAACTCTACTTTTGCGAATGTTTGAAATTTTCCATATTATAAAATTCATGAAGCTAAAAAATAAACTATGGTAGTAGAAGATGTCCACAAGGAACATAGAAATCCAAATGTTAAGGATGAGTGGAAATTATAGAAAATGGAGAAGATTGTGTCTTGGAGGCAGAGGAGTTAGGAATGTGGGAGGTAGAGGATACACAGGAATGAAGTATTGGCAGTAGGAAAGGGCAAGTATTAGGATAAGATTATATGAAGGATAAGATTATATGATACTGATAAGTATCAGTGGTAACTTCATATAATTTCTTGGAGTAGCAAATATGAAAGCAATAAGAGATTTAGGAAAAATAAAAATAGTAATGAAATGGAAAAAGAATGGGCTCTTCTCTAAGAACTTACTCTTTAGAAGAAGAATGATAAATTAATAGAAAGTAGAGACTAGTTCACTATAAGAAATTTTATACTTTAGAGTGTCCCAGTCTATTGCAGTTTAAGGTGGTGATTAAACCTTTGCTCTCTTGCCTGTTGCTCTGACCAACACTTGGTATTGAAACCAGAGGGAAAATTAGTCTTCAATGGATAATATTTATCATTAAAGGCAACTGTTCTTTGCTGGGCTCTGTATCAGCAGTGCTCAGGATGATGCAATGAAAAAAATGTTCTTGAGACTTAATATTATTTCTGGTCTTGAAGAAGTAAGAGAAGGCAACAGATTCAAACTCCCTGAACAAAACTGAGCTCTTCCTTTATTTTGTTTACAAGGTTATGATTAGGTCTCAAGTTCTTGTTTGTCTCTAGCTATAGAAGTGGGGCATTATGTTAGGAATGTCTTAGAAGGTAAGTTTTTGTCAGTTTTGCAAGGGCATCGGAAATCACTGCCTTCAGCTTTCTCCTTAAAGTGGTCTTCTGTTCTTCAGCAAAGCAAGCCAAAACAATTATAGAACAAAGTGAAATTGCTTAGGTAGCAGAGATGTATCGAGGTCACTGCCTTCAGTTCCCTCAAGAAAGGCAGCAACCTTCTGCCAAAGCAAGCAAGAAGCTCATCATCCTTTAGCCAATACTTTTTAGACTTAGAACAGTTTCCACAGTTCTGCATAATGTAAGGTGAGGTCATTGCACTGTCTTCACTACAAGTACTACCTGTACTTTTTTGTTTTATACATTGAACTTTTATTAAGGGCTTTTTAGGAGAGGAGGTGTAGTCTCCAAAGTAACTGTTGGAAGAAGAAACACCTCAATGACAGCAGTGAAATGTGACATTAATTACTGCTAATCTGGGACCTCCTGGCATAGATTAGACTAAGGAGTCATGAAAAAATTATCATGGTTAGAATTTAGCCAGAGAATAAGGTTGAAGGGGAAATCTTCCAATTTCATGAAAATTAAAACTGAACATGTTTTAAAATAGTTTAAAATGAATTTTCAAATCAACATTAGATAAATTGCAAAATTCATAAGCAAAAGTCTCCCATAGAAAAACAATTTAGTTGTTAAGTATTAATTAGGCTTTCTTATTTGTTACATATTATTAAAGGACTTTGTAATCAACCTGACTTTATTTTTTACTTACATTTAGAGAAAAATTTAAAGCAATACATGAAAATAATGCCAGTGTAATTTCATTTACAGGTCTGCATTATATTTACCGAATTTGGAAAAATGCAAAATATTTGTAACTTTCTTGTTGAAAAGCTAGATAGCTCTGTTGTCATCAGTCCGCCCCAGTTCTATCATACTCCAGGATCTGTTGAGAATCTTCGGTAAGTGTAAGCACATCTTTAACTAAATTATTAATTGTTTAGATAAATCTCTTCATCCCTGCAGCTAACTGAATGTCATATTAATAATCTCTGCATTTAATTTTTAAGAAGGCAGGCCTGTCTTGTTGCTGTTGAGAATGCATGGCGCAAAGCTCAAGAAGTCTGTCACCTTGTTGGCCAAACCCTAGGAAAACCTTTACTAATCAAAGAAGAAGAAACAAAAGAATGGGAAGGCCAAAGAGATGATCACCCATCATCCAGACTCTCGAGTTTATTAACTGTACAACAAAAAATCAAAGATGCAACAATACATGCTGCTTCAAAAGTATTTATAACTTTTGAGGTAAAGGGGAAAGAGAAGAAAATGAAGCATCTCTAAAATTTCAACCAAAATATATTGTATTTGTATTTTATCTATTTTTATACTTTTTATAATGTTTCCTTTTTTTCTGAATACATGTATTGTACAGTAAACTGTTTCTCTGCAAAATCAGTCCTTGCATATAGTCCTATAGAATGTGTTCTCTTTCAATTTTCAAAAGCTTACTCTGAGAAAAACTTAGGAAATAAATGTATTATGTGCACACTTGTATATACTGACAACTCATATAAGTACATGTAAAATCTTCAGTATAGGAAGAAATACTGAGACTTTTATTTCATTCTCAAAATTTGTCTGTGTGTATGTGGTACTGGGGATTGAACCCAGGAGCATTCTACCTCTGAGCGTCATCCCTGGCTCTATTTTATTTTTATTTTTGAAATAGGGTCTGACTAGGTTAATGAGAGTCTCACTACTTGCTGAGGCTGTCCTTATTAAGCTTGCAGTCTTCCAGTCTCAGCCTCCCAAGTACTGGGATTACAGACATGTGCTACCATGCCTGTCTCTTAAAGATTTTTAAGCTAACATTTTCCATCTATGTTTTTGTAGGAAGCCAAGTTTTATATAAAAACTAGACTTCAACAAATGAATTGTTTTAAATACAAACTTTTATATACAAAAAGAGAATTTGTACATCTCATCAAATCTAATACTTTCCTACAACTCATGATGAGTATGGAGACATGATTTTAAGTGTATCATGTCAGATCTGAGATTTTATTTTACCCTGTTAGTATGTTTGCCTGTTACTGTTTAATGGATGCTAGTAGGTGCACAATATGGCTACATATATGCAGTGGGTTTTATTTGTGCTGAGGACTACTGAATTAGGAAGCTTTACTACTTTTTATCATGAACAAGCAAGCCTTCTCTTTGTCTTGGAAGGAGACTTACCTCATCACTCAAAGATGCTCACTGCTAACTCAGTTCTGAGAAATGGCTCATTCTTTCCACACCTAGCAGGAAGTGTAGAAAGATGAGATTCATAGAGGACCATCTTTCCCAACACACCTAATGATTTTCTTGGTCTAGAGATTGTTTTAACAAGATAACAACTTCATACATTAATAAAAAGAATGATAATGGATAGCTTTGAATAAAAGAGAAATGAGAAGTACTAGGAAAATCTTTTGATGCCCAAAATAAAAACATAATATATGAACTAGACTATCTTCTACAAGGCTTTGTAAATTAGATCTACATTTAAATTCCTAAGAGGCTAAGAAGAAAAGTTTTGAGTCCAGCACTACAACATTCAAATCCTGGCCTTTCTGCTGGAATGTAAGCTGCTTAAAAACAGGGATCCTGTCTAACTTGTTCACAGTTGTGTTCTCAACCCCTGCAAAGTGTCAGGGCTCATACCAGACATGCTCTCAAATATTTGCTGAGCAAATGTGTAAAATTGAAAAAGTACTTTAATCTCTTTTTCTTTTCCTTACTGTTAAAATGAGGCTAAACATACCCAATTTGCAGTGTTACTACAAAGATTAAAGTTTATACATATAAGACCATGTTAGCAATGCCTGCCTAGCACATAGCTGTCACTTAGTAAATGATAGCCACTATACTAAATGCATTACTTGATTATTATCAACACAATGATTATTTTCAATCCAACTAGAAGTTGGCTTTTCCAAATCTTCCATTAAGGTGAATTTTAAAATAGTCACATTGAAAATAAAGTTAACAGAAAACCAGTATATGTTGAATTTTATTTTCAAAAAAGTTAAATGGCAACTTAGTTCTTATTTATCCAGTTGCACAGAAATGTAGAATTAAGGCCATATATCAAGAACAAATTTGCACTGGTGGAACACACCTATAATTCTAGTACTTAGGAGGCTGAGACGGAGGATTGTGGGTTCAAGGCTAGAGAGCAGTAACCTAGCAAGACCCTGTTTCAAAATAAACTAGGACTGGGGGGTATAGCTCCATGGTAGAACACCCCTGGATTCAATCCCCAGTACCAAAAAAAATTTCTCATGCTCCACAAAAATTTAGTCATGTGGATAGAGTTTGGCTCCCATCATATTTGGTAAAGAAGGCTTTCAACTTATCATGATATATCTAAAAGGAAAAAAAATTCAAGTTAGAAAGTACTTTTTATTAAAAAGTTACCAGAATAAATATTATTGCTTTGAAAAATCCTTTAAAATGTAAACCTACACCTCTTTTTATAATAGAGATAAAACTGTTTAATTGTTGAAATACATTTGTAAATTGAGTACTTTATGTTGCAGTAGTAAATAAATACACGTCATTAGCAAATTAAAAACTTTCTAGATATACCACTCATAGTCAATCTTGAGTCTTTAAAAACAGCATAGAATCAGCATGATGAGGTGCCATGATTACACAAAAGTGGAACAGAAGAGTCAGCAGCTATGAAGTATCTGTAGTTACATAAACCTTTGATTAAAGAAAAATAGGAATTTAATCAACATGTGCATATAGCATGCAAATTTAACTAGTTTATATTTAAATATTGCATTGTTCCTGATAAAGGAAATTTTCTGCTATTTAAATAAAATCTGAGACCCAAGTAGTAAAAAAGATGAGATAGTTAATAAGAATCCATTTACCAGCTAAAAATTAATATGGAGTAGAAATAGTGAGAGAGACAAATACATTATTTCAGGTAGTATAGTGCTGTATTATCTTGTTATAAATCAAATAAAGATTTTGTTATATAAAAAATTATTTTAAAAAATCAGTGAAAAGACATGGCATCCGTGAATTGTGCTGAGTGGTGAGGTGAGAACACTGCTGTGTGACAGCCCGGGCTGGGTGACCACAGCCTCTGGAACTGTCCTGGCTTTTGTAGTGAACCACGGAAAGCTCCATGAATGAGCACACTGACCCATCTCTTCCACAGCACAACATTCAACCTGTACCCATGTATGTTTTAACTACACACTGAAGATTCAGATGGGGAGTGTCCTGAATTTCCTTGGTAATGTCTATGCGCATTGAAATGTCCCTGAGGCCAGTCTCCTTCCAAATTGATGAGCAAGCTCTTGATTATTGCATTATTTTTCTCATTTTTTCGCATAGTCTTTGATTGGACACCATACTGACAGCTTCAATGGGAAGCCAACGTATACTCCTACATAGTTTCTTTTCTTATCATCTTCAGTTCTCGACTTTTCTGCTACATCTTTAGCTGCTCCTGCCGGGCCTCAACCTGTGTTGGGGTGATGGAGTTCCTGCCGCCCATTGCTCCACTGTCCCAAGAAGCCACACTTTTCAGCTCATGCTGTGGGTCCAGGGGCCCAAGATGAGACACAGCAGCACACCTGGAGCCAGGGCCACCTCCCTCCCGCTGCAGGTCACCCCTCTCCTCGCCCTGCCCACCTGTCACCCTACAATCCTACACTTCTATGGAGCAGAGAAGGGGGGGGGGGAAACTTGTGACTGGACAGGCTCATTTTTGGCATCCTGCTAGAATAAATTTTTCCTGAACTTAATCCTGGCAGAATTTCTTTCTTAGTAAAGAACTTTTTAAAAAATCTTTCCAAAAAGAAATTGTAATTGCTGTATTCTGAAACAGAAAAGATATTTTTTTCTGATTAGGATATTTGGGAGTTTTTTTGGGTTTTTGTTTTT
>PVLC010016556.1:0-35254 GCA_004027655.1 Graphiurus murinus | reverse complement strand
TTTTTTTTTTTTTTTTTTTTTTTTTTTTTTTTTTTTTGCGGTACTGGGGATTGAACTCAGGGGCACTCTACCTCCGAGCTACACCCCCAGCCCTATTTTTTATTCTTTATTTTGAAACCGAGTCTCACTAAGTTGCAGAATGCCTCACTAGGTAGCTGAGGCTGGCCGCGAACCCGGATCCTCCGGTCTCAGCCTCCCGAATGCTGGGATTACAAGCGTGCGCCACCACGCCCGGCTAATTTTTTATTCTTTAGTTTTTGAAACAGGGTCTCACTAAGTTGCGGAGAGTCTCACTGAGTAGCTGAGGCTGGCCTCAAACCAAGATCCTGTGGTCTCAGCCTCCCTAGTACTGGGATTACAAGCGTGTGCCACCACGCCCAGCCTCCATTCTACTTTCTGTCTATGAGGTTTTGACTAAGAACCTCATCTAAGTAGAAACACACTCTGTCGTTTTGTAATTGGCTTATTTCACTCAGCATAATGTCCTCAAGTTCATCCAAGTGGTAGCCTATCAGACTTTGCTTATTTTTAAAAGCTGAGTAAGATTCCATTGTATGGATACATCACATTTTGTTTATCCATCTGTTGATGGGCACTTGGTTGTGTCCCCTTTTTTGGCTCCTGCAAAGAATGCAGCAATGAATGTGGATACATGTGGATCTCCTTGAGACTGCTTTCAGTGTGTGTGTGTGTGTGTGTGTGTGTGTGTGTGTGTGTGTGTGTGTACCCACACGTGGAACTGCTGGATTACATGACAATTCTATTTAATTTTCAAAAGAAATGCCATCTTGTTTTCAACAGCACCTGCAACATTTTATATTCCCATCATGGGCACTCAAGGGTTCTAATTTCTCCATATACTGGCCAACAGGTGTTACTTTTTGGATATATATATTTTTTTGGCTTATTTTTGCATACTGAGGATTGAATCCAGAGCTAGGCAAGCTCTCTATCACTGAGCTACATCCCCAATGTGATGTGTGTGTGTGTGGTGTGTGTGTGTGTGTGTGTGTGTGTGTCTAGGGATTGAACCCAGGGGCATTCTACTTTCAAGCTACACACCCAGTCCTATTTTTTAAATTTTTTTTTCCTATTTTGAAACAGAATTTCCCTAAGTTACTGTGCACTGGTCTTGAACCTACAATCCTCTGGTCACAGCTTCCAAAGTACTGGGATTACTATGGTTTTTGTTGCATTTCCCCAGTGATGAGTAGCAGTATTGAGTATCTTTTTGTGTGTTTTTTGAACGGCTGAGTATCTTCCCTGCTTGCTTTGTTACTGGGTTGTCTGTACCTTCTCATCTCATTGAATTCTGCAGTCACACACTCTGATATATGCTCTTTTGCCCCTTGTTCACAAAGAGAGAAACTGAGGCCCAGAGGGACAAAGCACCTTGCTCCATCCCCAGCCAGAGAGAGCTCCCATGTCTGTCTTAATCCACAATATGTGCCGCATATGCTCTGGAGCTACTGCCCTGGAAATTCCACCGTGAGAGGCAGATATGGAGCGAACAAAGGGCATTGTGACAAGACGTGCATGGAACAGTTGCTTACGCTTAGAAACAGTGCAAACACAAGGGCAGAGGGGCCCTTTTTTTATTGTCTTGGCAGAATGAGGTGTCCAGGAATGGTAGGGAAGGTCCAGGGGCTGAGCCCTTGTGGAACTGAGGACTTCAAGGGAGGCCAAGTACTTCCAAACCCACTTCCTCTTCTCCCTGGACACACAGCCTGGGGCTCTTTCCCAGCATCCTTTGCAGTCAGGTGGCCACCTGAAGGGGGAGGGTTAAGGCTGAGTACTCTGCTTCCTGCTTCAGGCTCTGGACCTGGGGACTAAATAAATGGTCTCTTTCATCCTCCTGGTAGCTGGTCCCACTGTGGCAGGGCCTGGCGGGTGGAGCTCTGGGACAAATGTCTGGGCTTCCTTCACTGTTGGCCCCTGTATGTCCATTCACGTTATATTTTGGTGCCCAACCTTGCCCAGTGGGAGAGGGGGCCATGGAGTCCCTGCCCCTTCTCACAGGGACAGCTAATGCCAACAAACCAAAGCAGACGCTGTTCAAGAGGATTTATTTTCCAGAAGGCCTGAGGGCAAGGGCAGGACAGGAGGGAGGCGGGTCCCAGGGCACTTGAAGTCTCTGTTCAGGACAGCAGGCAGGTTTAGTAGTTCTAGGACCTGTAGCAGGCAGTGACCCTGGACTCCAGGAGGGACATGGGCCCTGCTTGTCACAGCGCTGTGTGGCTGGCAAAGTGTCTTCTCTACACTTCGGACCGGAGCCCTTCACAACCCCCAAAAGGTTGCTATTCTCATCTCCATTCATCAGGTGAGGTTCAGAGAGGGCGACCTGTTTCCCCAGGGTCACACAGCTCCAACCATCCTGCTGAGCTGCACCAGGATTCCTCAGAAAGGAGCAATCACATGTCAAGTTGATTCCTTCTGCCTGGGGCATTGATGTCCCTCAAGGAGGCACAGATAAATCCCAGATCTCAGTCCTTAGTCTGGCCCCAAGCATCTAAGAGCAATCTCTGTCCAAGGCTGCTTCGCCTAACTGCACCCTCTGCACACACACAGCTACATACCAGAGCCAGCTGCCTCCTGGGCCAGGAAAGTTCCACCTTACCCCCACCCCCCTCTGCCCCATACAATCCCTAAAACTTCCATTCATCTATGTGGCCTCAAGTATTTATTCTCTTTATAAATACAAATATAACTGGAGCTTATAATACTGAGCCAGGAATAGTTATTGATACAATAGCAGGAGTTTGGTTATCAGCTATTTAGGGAAGGAAGCAGGAGAAGTGGAGCAGGTGAAAGCTCAAGAGGTCAGGCCCAGCTGAGCATGTGGCGCAGGCATGTAATCCTAGCATTTGGGAGGCTGAGACCGGAGGATCCGGGTTCGCGACCAGCCTCAGCTACCTAGTGAGGCACTCCGCAACTTAGTGAGACCCTGTTTCAAAATAAAGAATAAAAAATAGGGCTGGGGGTATAGCTCAGAGGTAGAATGCCCCTGAGTTTAATCCTCAGTACCTTAAAAAAAAAAAAGAAGAAGCCGGGCGTGGTGGCGCACAATTGTAATCCCAGCATTCGGGAGGCTGAGACCGGAGGATCTGGGTTCGTGGCCAGCCTCAGCTACCTAGTGAGGCACTCTGCAACTTAGTGAGACCTGGTTTCAAAATAAAGAATAAAAAAAAAAAATAGGGCTGGGGGTGTAGCTCGGAGGTAGAATGCCCCTGAGTTCAATCCCCAGTACCGCAAAAAAAAAAAAAAAAGAGGTCAGGCCCAAGTGTTAGAGGTTGGACCACTACTAAGTGAAAAGACTGGACGTGGACTAAAAATGGGGAAGAAAAGGGAATCTGGGTGAATTTGGCTATTTGCAATCAACCCTGCTGGCCCCTTTCCAGCCAACTTTGAGTGACAGTATTGACCGGTAACTCCCATGGCAGGGGCAGAAAAGGGGTGAACATTAGTTTTATTGGTTCAGTCTGCACCCCTTGCTGGGCTCTGACAAGGAGCCAGGCTCCATGCTCAGTGCTCTATGCCAGAGGCCAGAAGACAAGAGTAACTCGGAAAGAGAACTTGGTTTAACCAGCAGGGCTGAAAGGCACCCCCTCCCACCTCCCACCCACACACAATCCTGAGAATTCTGAGCAGGCCGTGGTCAGCTCTGTGAAGAGCAGGCAGAGGGCCGGGAAAGTCTAAGAGGAAGGTTGATTACTGCCTGCTGGGGCGAGCAAGGCCTTGATGGGCTAGTGGAGCTGGACGCTAGGGTCCAGCAGGGGTCAGGAAAGAGATTCCGGGTATCAGCAGCATCCCAGGAAGACCCAGAGGTAGAAATGGAAGGCATGGGGTTGGAATGGGAAGCTGGAGCCCAACATGCAGGAAGGGAAAGGGGCAGGGCTGGAGACAGAGAGGGCACCTGGATCTGGAAGCCCGGGAGCTCTGAAGTCATGGGAAGCCAGGGAAGAGATGCCCATGAGGTGGGCCCTCTGCGGTGGGGCAGAGGATGGGCTGGTGGAGGGGCAGGAGGGGGTGACTGCTGCAGGGATGGAGATCGGGGACACAATGGTCGTGGCACGGGCTTCTGTTGTGGAGCAGCTGCAACGGTGGAGAGATGGGACTTGATGACCCTTCCTGGAGAAGCCGAGGCCAGGCTCTTCAGGGTCCTCCGGGCCCTCCTCATCAGAGTTTCTCCAGCTTCTGCAGAATCTTCTTCACCCAGGGCACTCTGGGGTCGGCACAGATCTCCCGGTCCTTGATAGTTTGCAAGCTGGAGGGAGAAGATGCCAGGGAGACACATGGCGGCATTAGCATCCAGCAAGGATACCACACAGCCCTGGGAGCTTAGCATTTATGAGCCACCTATTGTATGCCGGGCTCAGCATTTATAAGTCACTTGCTGTATGTGGGAGGAACTGCTATATAGAGTGGTTCGAAATGTATGAGCCACCCACTGTATACAGATTTCAGCATGTGAGTCACTCGCTTATGTGGGAGAACATGCTATATAGAGAGGTTCACAACTTATGAGCCACCTACTGTATGCAAGCCACTCTTATGAAGGGGAAGAAGGGGAGGTGAGCAGCAAGAACTTTCAAGATCCTCAGCTCCTCGGCCCCACCTAGAGTGCTAGGTCAGAGCACGTCTAGAACCCCAAGAGTCTCAGTATCGTCGACATTGCCTTGGGGAAGAGAGTGTTGGGTAGTGGCCCCAAGGGTGGCCTGTGGAGCCCGCCTATCTGGGTGTGAATTCTGGCTCTGACACCTGTCAGCAAGTCATGTCAGTTCTCTGAGCCTCAGTTTCCACATCCATAAAATGGAGATGATAGTCATAATCCAATCTCACAGGATTTTGATAAAGATTTGATAAGTTAATACATACTAAAGTACTCAAGAAAGGATACATTACCAAGGGCCAGCATACAGCAGGTGCTATGTAACTGTGCCAGGAGCTGGCCTGAACCTTTTACATTGATTTGTGTGTGTGTGTAATTAATCATTACAGTAACCCTAGGAGGCCCTATTATTCAACCCATTTTATAGCAAAGGCGTGTGCACACACACACACACACACACACACACACACACACACACACAAAATACTAGGGATTAAACCCAGAGGCATTCTACCTTCAAGCTACACCCTCAGCCCCATTTTATTTATTTATTTATTTTTGAAACAAGGTCTCGCTAGGTTGATGAGAGTCTCACTACTTGCTGAGGCTGTCCTCAAACCTGAGATCCTCCTGTATCCGCCTCCCAAGTACAGGGATTACAAGCATGCACCACCATGCCAGACAGTTTTTTTTTTTTTTTTTTGTGGTACTGGAGATGGAACCCAGGGGCATTCTATCTCTGAGCCACACCTCCAGCCTATTTTATTCTTTTATTTTGAAAAAGTGTCTCACTGAGTTATGGATGGCCTCACTAAGTTGCTGAGGCTGGCTGCAAACCTGAGATCCTCCTGTCTCAGCCTCCCAAGTACTAGGATTACAAGCGTGTGCCACCACCCCCGACTCAGAATTAATCATTACAATAACCCTAGGAGGCCCTATTATTCAACCCATTTTATAGCAAAGGCACCCAAGGCCCACAGAGGTAAAGCGACTTGCCCCACTGCCAGAACGGGCGACTGCACAGGGATGTTGGGTGCCCAGCCTCTTGGGAATAGCGCCGTTGGGGAGCGCCCCCCTCCAGGCCCCTCCAAGAGACACAGCACAGGGAGGGAGGGCTCTGGGCCAGGATCACACAGCAAGCTGGGGGCTGAGGCTACTGCCCTGGCCCTGGGCACTCGAGCTGGTCCTGGCAAGAGTGGGCTCAGGGCTGGTTGGCGGCCAGAGCCCCCTCCCCCAGGCTCCCCTCCTGCCTCCCCAGAGCCCGCCACCAGAGCTCATCCCCTGGCCTGCCCCCACTCCACCAGCAAACAGAAAGAACAAAGAAAGCAGCAGTGTCGATCTTGGCCTCAAAACCAGCCATGCGGTCAGCAGGCAAGACTCAGTGCCTTATCTAGCTATGTTCCTTCTAGAATCCCTCAGGCTCAGAACCCAAGGATCACACACGCACTGCCTTTTCTGAGCACCTAGTGTGTGCCAGCCGGTGAGCTTTGCACCTTCCATTTGCCGTCACTGCGCCCGTGATGCTCAAGGGGCCCTCAGCCCTTCGTGCAGCCTCCTCTCCTGTGGAGGGGCTGTGCCGACTGCACGAGGCGCTTTCCAGCATTAATGTTCCCATATTCACAAAGCACTTGCAACGGTGCCTAGCACTTAGCAAGCACTCTCCGTGTGTTTGATAAATACAGGTGGTCACTCCCCCGCACTGATTGGAAACTGAGGCTTGGAGCTAAAATGACAGGGACCCTGGGAGGGCTTCCTGTGCTTGCTTTCTTTGTCATTCACCTGCAGACCCCTCTAAGAGATGGAGTTGGCAGCGGGGAGGGGGAGAAGAGAAGGGGATGATGATGAAGCCCAGTCGGGGTCACGAGTCCCCAACCACACTCAACCCCGTAGGGAGTGATGCAGCCAGAAGCAGGCACTGAGGAGCTGGAAGCAGGCAGGGGCTCCCACATAAAGAAGGGGTCTCCAGCCGGGCAGTTTTTCTCCCTTGGCTCAGCCTGTGTTTCCATCCATCAAATGGGAATCTTTCTTTTTTTTTTTTTTTTGCGGTACTGGGGATTGAACTCAGGGGCATTCTACCTCCGAGGTATACTCCCAGCCCAATTTTTTTTTTTTTTTATTCTCTATTTTGAAACAGGGTCTCACTAAGTTGTGGAGTACCTCACTAGGTAGCTGAGGCTGGCCTCTGGTCTCAGCCTCCCAAATGCTGGGATTACAAGCGTGCGCCATCACGCCCGGCTTCAAATGGGAATCTTGAAAGCTCCTGGAAGGAGCCAGGACAGAGCCTGTTAGCCCGAGCACACAGGAAGCCCTGGGAAGGGTTGCCCTTAATGTTATTCTTCAGATCAAAATGGGCTTCCTTGAGTAACTCCCAGGGGACTGAGGAGCTTCCATGGGAATGCCACTGGGCTGGCTGCCTGCCAGTACTGCCCACACTGCCACGTCCACTCCAGGGCGGCACCCCGTGCAGTCAGCTCTCCTCCTCAGACCCTGGCATGTTGCCTGGCACATAGTAGGTGCCCAATATTTGTTGAACGATCTCATTATTTTTGTTCTTGTAACACCCGTGCCTGGGTCGAGCCATCTCTTCAGGCCATCCCTTTGGCCGGCACCCAGAGGCCCGGCTGCATTTCTCCCTCCACCCCTGGGTCTGCCCGCTGGCCCCAGCTCCCTACTCACACGACACCAGGCCTGCGGCAGTTGTCCGAGGTCCAGTAGAAATACTTCACCAAGCGCGAGGGCAGCGGGAAACGGATGTAGTTCCGGCAGCAGACGCTGTCTTCCACGTTGGTGCCATAGGGGCCTGGGGAGAGGCATGCCCAGAGGTTGACAGGCTGGAGCACAAGGAGGTCACCTTGACCCCAGGCCCTAACCCTGAGCCCCTCCAGGCTCCAGGGAAGAGATTGCATTCTCCTGTGGAAGGATGATGTCCAGAAGACTATGGATCTCTAAACCCTAGCCTCAGGGCCTCTGAGAAGCCACTAAGGGCCCAGTATCTACATTCCAGGATAGTCCGCTCCAGGCGGTGGATTCAGAAGGACTGAGCACCCACAGTACCCTAGGCTTCTAGATGGGTCTCAGTGACTCTGAGCCTGGAGGAGCCTTAGATCCTTGCTCTTCAGGGCCCCGCTGTCTCAGGAGGGGGTTGGGGATGTGTGGTCCCCTCTCTGGACATGCCAAGCCATGAGCACTTGACGTAACATTGGAGGGGCCCACTTCCACTCACTGGCAAGGCTCTGGTCCAGAGAGAAGAAAGTGCATGTCCAAGATCAGGTCAGGACCCAGGCTCGGACAGGGGACAGTCACACAGACCCAGGTTAGCCTCCCACTCTGCCCTGAGTTGCCAGGCCACCGAGGCCAAGCCATTTAACACCTCTGAGGTCCAATGCTTCCTGTGACCCAGGGAGTGATAACAGTATGGACCTAAAGGGGCCATCAATGCTGGGGGGCTCTGGGAAACTCACTACCTGTGAGCAATGATCCTGCCTGGCTGTCTGGCTCCCACTGCAAGGTCCCTTCCTCTGCCCGTCCCGGAGCCAGAGAGCTCACGGTGCCAGGAAGAAGAGGAACCAGGACCCCTGGGCTGTGGACAGGTTCCAGAGGAAACCTGAGGTGGAGAGACAGCACAGCCTCCCTTCCGAGGAGGGAGCCTTACCTCACTCTGCCTTCTTCCATGTAGGCCTGCCCCTCCGGGAGCCCTGCATCCACACCCCAAGGGCCCTCTGTTCAAGCTGTCTGGGACAGGTGATCTCCAGGCCTTGCCCACCACAATCCCCAACCCAGCTGAGACAGATCCTAGAAGCCAAGTCTTCAAGACTACACACTTAACAAATGTGTAAAGTGAGGCCGAGAAGCGCCACCTCTAGCCCAAGGCCACGGGAGCCACAGGCTTGGATCTTTTGCTCTCCATCCAGTGCCCTTTCCAGGAGAGAAGGGAGACACCTTCGCATCCATCCTGTCCTCTACAGAGAGCCCTCCCCCTCCCAGCCTCACCTGCGTCAGTTGCTTGAAGCCCCACAAAAAGGAGGAGAAGGGCAGCCAGGAGCGGGGCATGCAGGTTGGCCATGTTCTGCGCGTGAGTCCCAGCCCAGGTGTCTGCAGTGGCCACCGGACAGGAAGGCCTGTATTTAAGCCATCTCTCCACCCACCAGGTTCAGGCATTTCTTAGTCACTGGTAAGCACAGAGCCTCTGACATTCACATTGTGAAAGGAGAAGTCCCCATTTCCTCCGAATGGAGATTCTCTGGTGGGGAACCACTCCGAGGGGACCCCCGCCCCGTCCTCACTCTGAGCCTCTAGAGACTTGCAAAATCCCCCTTGAGCGGGGCCTCCTGAAGCCACTCTCCCTGGGGTCTGCTCGCTAAGTGGCCTGGAACACGGTGCTGGAGGTCGCTGGGACAGGGTTTTCCCAAGTGGAAACGGGGAGGTGGTGCCACAGAAGAACCTGGTGGCCCTTGGTGGTGTCTGTAAGTCAAGGGAGAATGTGAACAAACCCTGGCTGGGAAAGGAGGCCCGTCTGGTACACGGTGACCGGCCCCATCCATCTCTTTCAAAGGGAGGGATGCTAGTTTCTCTGCCCCTTCACCAACCTCTTCTTGGGCTTCTCACAAAGCCCCCACCTGGGCCAGTTTGTGGGCCACTCTTGTTTGTAAGGAATTTCTGTCCTGCAATGGTCTTTTCTCCTCTATTTCCTTTTTTTTTTTTTTTTTTTTTTTTTTCGTTACTGGGGATGGAACTTGGGGGCATGCTACCTCCGAGCTATAGCCCCAGCCTTATTTTTTTATTCTTTATTTTGAAACAGGATCTCACTAAGTTGCAGAGGGCCTCACTAAGCAGCTGAGGCTGGCCGCGAACCCAGATCCTCCAGTCCTAGCCTCCCGAATGCTGGGATTACAAGCGTGCGCCACCAGCCCGGCTTTCCTCTACTTCCTTCTTGACCTAATGCCCCTCATTCTTCTCCCTCTACCTCCTCGATCTGTCCCCTGTTCTCCCTCCCCACTGCACCGGCCCCATCCAGGCCCCCTCTGCCTCAGGCCAGCCCTGGCCCCCCTCGGTCCCCTCCTGACACTGTAGCAGCCAAGAGCAAGCCTTCCGGACTGAAAGGTGCACACTTCTCTCTCCTACGTCAACACCACGCTGTGGCTCCCCGGGCCTCCGTCGCAGAGGTGCCGACCATGGGCTCCCTCCCCGCAGGATCATACCACACCACTCGCAGTTCCTCAAAGAGGTCAACAGCCTGTCCCTGACCATGGATTCTGTTTTCCACTTCTCTACCACATAAACTCCTACGTCCAGACGCATTTGAAATGTCATCTTCTTGGCTCATCCACCTCCGCAGGGCTGCACGCTCTTCGAGTGACCTGGACGTGGCCCTGAGCAGACCGTGTCAGGCTTTCTCTTTCTCAGGTTCCCCTTCAGAAGCTAATCTCCAAGCTCATAGAGAGCTGGTCTCTCCTTTTTATTTTTCTTGGTATTCCCAGTGCCCTCCAACGATAGGGCACACGGTGGAATATCAGAACACACATAATGAGGAAGAAACCAAGCATGGTGGCACACTCTGTAATCCCAGTACCCAAGACAGAAGGATCACAGGTTTAAGACCAACCTCAGCAATTTAGCAAGACCCTGTTCCTTTTGTGTGTATGTCGGGGGTGGTGGGTTACTAGGATTAAACCCAGAGGCATTTTAACTCCAAGCTACACACTCAGCCCTTTTTATTTTTATTTTGAAACAGGGTTTTACTAGGTTACTGAGAGGCTCACCAAATTGCTAAGGCTGGTCTTGAACCTGCAATCTTTCTGTTTCAGCCTCCCAAGTACTAGGATTACAGGCATGTACCACCATGCCTGGCTGAGACCCTGTTTCAAAATAAAAAATAAAATAGAACCAGGGATGATGCACACTTGTAATCCCAGTACTTGGGAGGCTGAGAGAAGAGGATCACAGATTCAAGACCAGCCTTACCAACTTAGCAAGACTCTGTTTCAAAGCAAAATTTAAAAAGGGGGGGAGGGAGGCTGGGGAAGTATAGTTCGAAGGTAGAATGCTTCTGGACAGTATCACTAAATAAATAAATAAGATAAAAATAAATAGGTCTGGAGTGTAGCTCAGAGATAGAGAGCCCTAGGTTCAATACCCAGTATCAAAAAGAAAAAGAAAAGCCGGGCGTGGTGGCGCACGCTTGTAATCCCAGCGTTCGGGAGGCTGAGACCAGAGGATCCGGGTTTGAGGCCAGCCTCAGCTACCTAGTGAGGCACTCCGCAACTTAGTGAGACTTGGTTTCAAAATAAAGAATAAAAAATAGGGCTGAGGTATAGCTCGGAGGTAGAATGCCCCTGAGTTCAATCCCCAGTACCGAAAAAAAAAAAAAAAAGGGAGGGAGAGAAGGAAGGAAGGAAAAAAAAAATAGAGGCTTGGAGTAAGAGGGGACTTGCCCAGAATTACACAGCCATACCTGGGACTTAAGACTCAGGATTCCATTTGTAAGGGGACTCATCCATTCATTTATTCATTCAACAAATATTTTTTGTTTTGTTTTTGTGTTACTGAGGATTGCACCCAGAGGCACTCTACTCTGCAGCTACACCCTCAGCCTGATTTCGTTTCTTATTTGGAAACAGGGTCTCACTAAGTTGATGCAAGTCTCACTACTGGCTGAAGCTGCTCTGGAACCTGTGACCCTCCTGTCTCAGGCTACCAAGTACATGAATTACAGGCATGTGCCACCACGCCAGGCAACAAATATTTTTTTAGCCCTGTAGCCCTAAAAATATCCATGTTTGAATCCCCAAAATTTGTGAATGCTACCTGACATGGTAAAAAACAAACAAACAAACAAACAAACAAAAACTGTACAGGTATGATTAAATTAAGGATCTCAAAATAGGGAGATGCTGCTGGGTGTGGTGACACATGCCTGTAATTCCAGTATTTGAGAGGCTGAGACAAGAAGATCTCAGGTTCAAGACCAGTCTCAACAATTTAGTGAGACCCTCAGTGACTGAGCAAGATCCTGTTTCAAAATAAAATAATAAATAGGGCTGGGATATAGCTCAGAGGTAAAAGACCAATCCCCAGTAACCCCCCCCCCATGCATACACAAAAGGGAGATGCTTTGGATGATCCAGATGACCCACAGGGTCATTACCAGAGGGAGGCAGGGGTCAGAGTCAGAAGAAGAGATGGGATGGCAGGGCGGAGATCCCAGTGATGCAGGACTATGGGCCCAGGTATGCAGAGGGCCTCAAGGAGCTGGAGCAGGCACGGGAATGGAGTCCCCCGGAGCTTCCAGAAGGAGCACATCCCTGCCCACACCTTGATCAGTCCAATGAGACTGATTTAACACTTCCAACCTTCTGAACCCTATGATAATAAATGTGTGTTGTTTGGTGATAATTTGTTATGGCAGCAAGAGGAAAATAATACAAGCATGTGTTGTGTGCCAGGCATGCTGCCAAGAGCTGGGGCCCCACCTTATACAAGAGAGCAGATGTCCCCGCCTTCATGGCATTTGCCTTCAAGACAGACAACAGGTAAACAATGCTGGACAAGGGAACCTGGGACTGTGATAAGTCACGAAGAAAACTAAACAGGGAAGACCAGGCAGACCCTGTGGAAGCGACTCTGGGAAGGTTGGTCAGGAAAGGCCTCAGGAGGGAGAGGCAGTCCAGCTGAAATTTGGAAGACAAGAAGGAGCTTGCCAGCCGGACGTGGTGGTGCACCCTTGTAATCCCAGCATTTGGGAGGCTGAGACTGGAGGATCAGGGTTCGAGGCCAGCCTCAGCGACCTAGTGAGGCATTCTGCAACTTAGTGAGACCCTGTTTCAAAATAAAGAATAAAAAATAGGGCTGGGGGTATAGCTCGGAGGTAGAATGCCCTTGGGTTCAATCTCCAGTACCACAAAAAAAAAAAAAAAAAAAGCTTGCCAGGAAAAGGCAAGTGCAAAGGCGCTGGCAGGGAGAGAGGGCTGAGCGGTGGAGGCAGAGCCGTGGCCCAGCAACATGGCCATGGGGGAGAGGCTGGCAGGCAGGACCAGCCAGGCGACCCATGAGCCTCTGGATAGGATGCAACATGATAGTCACAGCATGACCCATGACCTGGGCGGTCACAAAAGGACAAACACTGTCTGATTCCACTGCTGTGAGGTCATTAATTCAGTAAGTGGAGCCGGGTGTGGTGGCACACGCTTGTCATCTCAGTACTTGGTAGGCTGAGACTGGAGGATCCGGGTTCGTAGCCAGCCTCAGCTACTTAGTGAGGCACTCTGCAACTTAGTAAGACCCTGTTTCAAAATAAAGAATATAAAATAGGGCTGGGGATGTAGCTCTGAGGTAGAATGCCTCTGGGTTCAATCCCCAGTACCAGAAAAAAAAAAAAAAAAAAAATCAGTAAGTGTGATGGTGGTTGCTAGGGACTGTGGGAGGGGGATTGTAAGTTAGTGTTCAATGGGGACAGAGTCTTAGTTTTGCAAGATGCAAAATTCTGAAGCTGGATTGTAGCAATGGTGGAGCAAGAATGTACTTAATGTCACCACACTGTACCCTTACAAATGGTAAAATTAGTGAGTCGGGTGTGGTGGCACACGCCTGTAATCCCACTAGTTGGGAGGCTGAGACAGAAGGATTACAGGTTTGAAGCCAGTCTCAGCAACTTAGTGAGATCCTGTCTCAAAATAAAAAAAATAAAAGGGAATGTGGGTGTAGCTTGGAGGTAGAATGGCCTTGGGTTCCATCCCCAGTACTCAAAAACAAAACAAAACGAAAGGTCAAACTGGTAATATATGCTATTATATTTTATAAATACAAAGTGTCTCCCTCAATCAAATCTACTAGTACTCGTTTCCAGTTTAAAAAATACAGGAACTAGAAGATCAATGATCCCATTGAGAAAACAATCAAGCAACCCCAGATGGTAGGACTTTCAAATCTTCTATAGAACAACTTCCCCAGATTCTCAAAAACTTAATGTTGTTTTAGAAAAAAACTATTAAGTAGATAGGACATTTAGGATCGAAAGAGACTTAAGAGTCATAGCAGCCAAAAACAATACGTGGACCTTGATTAAATACTAGGTTTTGTGTGTGTGTGTGTGTGTGTGTGTGTGTGTGTGTGTGTGTGTGTGTGTTCTATTTTGGGTAGTAGGGGTCGAACCCAGGGGCATTCTACTTCCAAGCCACACTCACAGTCCAATTTGTTTCTTATTTTGAAACAGGGTCTCGCTGAGTTGCTGAGAGCCTCACTAAGTTGCTGAGACTGGTCTCAAGCCTATAATCCTCCTGTTTCAGCCTCCCAAGTGCTAGGATTACAGCCATGCCTGGCTGATATTAGCATTTTATTGTTGACTTTCTTAGGTGCATTAAAGACTTTAAGGATATGCAGGAGAATACACACTGAAGTTCTTAGGACATACACATTGAAGTATCCAGAGGTGAAGGTCATAATGATCTTAATTTCACAGAGTTCTGGGGGAAATCTGTGTGTGTGTGTGTGTGGGGTGTGTGTGTGTGTGTGTGTGTGTGTGTGTGTGTGTGTGTACAGATATAGATATATGTGTGTATGTATACATTTGGCTGTTAAATCAAAAGCATTCTATATATATATTTGATGTGCATGCAGTACATGTATATGTGTATGTGCATATATAGGTGTGTGTGTGTGTGTGTGCGTGTGCATGTGTGTGTGTGTCCCAGAGAAAGAAAAGGAGAACAGAGTGAACATGATAAAATGAACCATGGTGACCATGTTGCAGAGTGGTGGTGGATATTGTGGATATCCTGGTGATCAGCAAACTATTCTTACCATTTTCCTGAACATTTAAAATATGTCATCATACAGAACTAGGGTGAAAAAAAAGGAAAACAATTGAGAGAAGGTCTTGTTATTTTGCCTAGGCTGGCCTCCAACTCAAGTGATCCTCCTGCCTCAGCCAAGAAATATATATTTGGTGTATATGTGTATGTACTGGTGATTGAACTCAGGAGCATTCTACCTCTGAGCTACACCCCAGCTCTATTTTATTTTTTATTTTGAAATAGGGTCTCACTAAGTTGACAAGGCTGGTCTTAAAACTTTGATCTTCCTGTTTCAGCATCTACCATGCCCTGTTTGAAATATTTTTTAAATGGGAAAGTCAAGCCAGGCGTGGTGGTGCACTCTTGTAATCCCAGCATTTGGGAGGCTGAGACCGGAGAATCCGGGTTCTCGGCCAGCCTCAGCTACCTAGTGAGGCACTCCACAACTTAGTGAGACCTGGTTTCAAAAATAAAGAATAAAAAATAGGGCTGGGGGTATAGCTCGGAGGTAGAATGCTGCTGAGTTCAATCCCTGGTACCGCAAAAAAAATAAAAAATAAAAAAATAAATGGGGAAGTCAATGCCAGGCGTGGTGGTGTACACCTGTAATCCTAGTACTTGAGAGTATGGGAGGATTGCAGGTTCGCAGCCAGGCCCAGCTACTTTTTGAGGCCCTCCACAACTTAGTGAGACTCTGTTTTAAAAATATAGAATAGAGCCGGGTGTGGTGGCGCACGCTTGTAATCCCAGCATTTGGGAGGCTGAGACCGGAGGATCCGGGTTCGCGGCCAGCCTCAGCTATCTAGTGAGGCACTCCACAATTTAGTGAGACTCTATTTCAAAATAAAGAATAAAAAATAGGGCTGGGGGTGTAGCTAGGAGGTAGAATGCCCCCGAGTTCAATCCCCAGTACCACACACACACACAAAAAGAATAAAAAATAGGGCTGGGGATGTAACTTGGAGGTTGAATGCCCCTGGGTTCAACCCCCGGTACCACAAATTAATTAATTAATTAATTAATTAATTAATTAATTAAAACAAATAAATAAATGTGACCAGTTGTGGTGGCACACACTTGTAATCCCAGAACTTGGGAGGCTGAGACAAGAGGATCCAGGTTCCCGGACAGCCTCAGCTACTTAGTGAAGCCCTCCGCAACTTAGTGAGACCTTGTTTCAAAATAAAGAATAAAAAATAGAGGGTGTAGCTCAGAGGTAGAATGCCCCTGGGTTCCATCCCCAGTACCACAAAATAAACAAACAAACAAACAAACAAATAAATAAATAAATAAATATGGAAGTTGGATCCTTGTGAGCAAAGGGCCATCGTCAGAGGGCTGTAAGGGACAGAACTGGCTGGCGGCTCTTCTCCCACACCCTCCAGAGCCAAGGTCCCTTCGTGGGTGTTCTCGGGGGCCCCAAACCCCTACTGCTGGCTCGGCCTCTGCAGCAGCACCCTGTCCCCCTTCTCCTTTCCCTGGGCTTGGAAGGAGGGTGAGCCACATTTGTGCCCTGCAGCCTTGGCTCTCCCAGTAGGATTGGCCGCCCTGGAGCAAAGGAGGGGCAGGCATGGTGTTCAAGGAGTCCCCCAGGCCTGGACAGGCTGTGAGGGGCCAGCTTTCAAAGAAAGCCAGGGGACTTCCTCTTGGGGTTGCAGGTGGGAAACCACCAGAACACAAGGGGATGTTTTCTCTTCTCTCAGAGATGCTGCCCCATCCTCTGTGCCTCCTGCTGGGTGCGGATTCTCCCAGATGGAATCCTCTTTTCCCCAACCTTCCTTCTTTATAGACTGTCTTGATTAATTTTTGTTTATTTCAAACACAAAGCCAGGTGCAGTGACACCCAGCTACTGAGGAGGCCAAGTTGGGAGGGTCACTTGAGCCTCGGAGATAGAGGCCAGCCTGGGTACTGAGACCTCACTTTAAAAATAAATAAATGAAGCTGGCTGTGGTGACGAACACTTGTAATCCCAGTACTCGGGAGGCTGAGACAGCAGGATCGCAAGTTCATGGCCAGCCTCAGCCACTTAGTGAGGCAACTTAGTGAGACCCTGTCTCAAAAAAGAAGAAAAAAAAAAGAGCTGAGGGTATAGCTCAGAGGTAGGATACTGCTGGGTTCAATCCCCAGTAATACACACACACACAGCCAGCATGATGGCACATGCCTGTAATCCCAATACTTGGGAGGCTGAGACAGGAGGGTCACAGGTTCATGGCCACACAGCAATTTAGTAAGATCCTGCTTCAAAAAAAAAAAAGAAATAAATAAATAAAAGGGGAAAAAATATGCCAGACATGGTGGCACATGCCTATAAAACCAATACTTGGGAGGTTGAAACAGGAGGATTGCAAGCAGTGAGACTTTTAGCAACCTAGTGAGACCTTGTTTCAAAATAAAAATAAAAAACGACTGGAGGTGTAGCTGGAGATAAAATGCCCCTGGATTCAATCCCTAGTACAAAAAAAGAAAAAAAGAAGTGTAGAGTATACATACAATAGAATACTATTCAGTCTTGAAAAGGAAGGAAAGTCTGACACCTGGATAAGCCTTGAGGACACTATGGTAAGCAAAATAAGCCAACTGCAGAAAGACAAATATGGTATGATTCCACTTATAGGAGGTCCTAGAGGAGTCAGACTCATGGAGACCCTTGACACTTGACACTTGACACTTGACAGGGGCTGGGGGAGGGGGAGTAGGGAGTTAGTGTTTTGTGGGGACAGAGTTTCAGTGTGGGAGGCTGAGAAAGCTCTCGAGGTGGATGGTGGTGATGGCTGTACAACAAGATGGAAGGTACTTTACACCACTGAGCTATATGCTTAAAGTAGGGCTGTAGCTCAGTGATAGAGCATGTGCTTAACACGTGTGAAGCCCTGGGTTCAATCCCAGCACTGCAAAAGAGAAAAAAAAAATGGCTAAAATGGTAAATTTTATGTTATGCATATCTGACCACAATAAAAATATATAGCATACAAATGTGTATTTGCACAAATGCATACTTATATCTAGAAAAATGCACAAGCAGTTTGGCAGCATTCATTGTCTCTGAGGAGGGGAACTCAGGGTGGCAGGTAGGGCAGATGCTCAGAGGAGGGGAGAATTACTTTCCACCAAATTCCTTTTTGGTGGAAACATGAGCACTTGTTTTTCCACGTGTACAAATGGCCTATACGAAAAGATAGGATTTTAAACCCATGGGGTGGATCTAGAGGTAACTCTCCTCCTCTGAGGATCGCCACTGTACTTCATTCCTCTTTCACAAAGACATAGGGCTCAAAGACTTCTTGTTTTCCTTTAGAAATAACGTTCAGATCCGGGCGTGGTAGCACAGCTTGTAATTCCAGTACTTGGGAGCTAAGACTGGAGGATCACAGGTTTGTGGATTGCCTCAGCAAGCAGTGAGACTCATCAACCTAATGATAAGAGTGTTTCAAAATCAAAATAAGCTGGGTGTGGTGGCTCATGCTTGTAATCCCAGTACTTGGGAAGCTGAGACAGGAGGATCACAGGTTCAAAGCTAGCCTCTCAGCAACCTAGTGAGACCCTGTTTCAAAATAAGAAATCCGACTGGGGGTGTAGCTTCAATCCCCAGGACCAAAAACCAATAAATAAATAGATAAATAAAATAGGGCTGGGAGTATAGCTCAGAGATAGAATGCCCCTGGATTCAATCCCCAGTACTGCAAGTGTTCACATATGCAAGAACAGAGATAAAGGCATTCATTGAAAGAAATAAGAGGGAAGGAAAGAAGGAGGGAAGGAAGGAAGGAAGGAGAGAAGAAAGGGAGGGCAGAGGGTAGGGTGGCAGGACCTTCCGATGGCCAAGTGGCTTTCCGCTGTGTCAATGTACCATAATGCATATGGGCTGTCCCCTATGGATGGACATTTAGGGTTTTCCCAGTCTTTTTCATTTACATAAAAACGTCCAGATCACGTTCCTTGAGCAAACTTACAAGGCTTGGGGAGCTACGTGCGGTGGCAAATTCCTAGAAGTAGCCTGGCTGGGTTTTTGCTTCCACTGAGACACAAAAAGAAAGTCCCTGCCCTAGACAGCTGCCTCGAGCTTCCCCTTTTCAGCAGAGCAGGGGGTGCCCCAGACAAGGGCCACTGGGGCAGGGGGGTATATCTGAGCAGCTGCAAGCCCCACCCTGAAAATCCGAGGGGGGCATCACGCCCGTCCTCTCTTGGCCAGTGGAGGTTAGCACCCCAGCCACGTGCTATTGCTTGGTTTCCAGCCTGCAGTGCGGCAGGAGGTGGTGGAACCTTTAGGTGGTGAGGCCCAAAGGAAGGTGTTAGGTCACAGGGTGCACCCTCCAGGGAGAGCAGGGCGCTGGGCTCTTCTTTTCCATGCCCTGGCCAGGAGGGGAACGGGTTGCTTTGACACACACTCCTGCCTTATGAGCTGCCTCCCCACAGGCCCAAAGCAACGGGGCCAGTCGAGAATGGAAACCTCCAAAATAACGGGCCAAAATAAGCCATTTTTCTTTGTAAGTCAATTGCCTCAGGTGTTTTGTCACAGTAATGGAGAGCTGTCTGGCACAAACTGGTACTTGCTGAGGTCCAGATTTAATGTGTCCTGTATTTTATTTTATTTCTTTTCTTTTTCTTTTTCTTTTTTTTTCAGTAGCATTGGAGATTGAACTTAGGGGACATTCTACCTCTGAGCTACACCTCCAACCCTATTTTATTTTTATTTTGAAACAAGGTCTCACTAGGTTGCTGAGAGTCTCACTACTTGCTGAGGCTGTCCTCAAACTTGGAATTCTCCTGTCTCAGCTTCCCAAGTACTGTGATTACAAGCGTGCACCACCACGCCCAGCTTCCTATTTTATTTTTTATTTGGAAACAGAGTCTCAGTTATTGACAGCCTTACTAAGTTGCTGAGGTTGGCCACGAACCTCTGATCTTCCTGTCTCAGCCTACTGAGGACTGGGATTACAGGTGTGCACCACCACGCTCTGCCGTGCCCTGTATTTTATATCCACTATCTCATTATCTCTCTGCAGTGACACTTTGAAGGGTCTGCCACTATTATGCCCATTTCTCAATTGAAGAAACTGAGACTCAGAGAGAACCCATAGCTAAGGAGTTTGTGCTCAGGTCTGACTGACACTGGAGCTGAGCTGCATCCTAACTGCCGAAAGCTGTGGTCTGATTAGAGTTAGGGGCCAGTGATAATAACAAGCCACACACGGAATTCAGCTCAGTCAGGTGCAACCTGAGCCTCACTCCCTCCCATGAGGAACCCAGGCTCAGGGAACAGCCCATCACGCTGATGGAGCCTGGATACGACTCCAGATCTTTGGGTTTTGTTTTTTTTTTTTTTTTTGAGGGGGGCGATATAATTTATATACTGTCACCCTTTTAAAGTAAAAGCTTTGGCCGGGAAGATCTGGGTTCACGGCCAGCCTCAGCTACCTAGTGAGGCACTCCGCCACTTAGTGAGACCCTGTTTCAAAATAAAGAATAAAAATAGGTCTGGGGGTGTAGCTCAGAGGTAGAATGCCCCTGAGTTCAATCCCTAGTACCGCAAAAATAAATAAATAAATAAAGTAAAAGCTTTGGTGATTTTTAATATATTCACAAGGTTGTGTAATCATCTCCTCTATCTAATTCCAAGATATTTTTATCACCATGAGAAGAAGTCTTATACTATTAGCCTCACTCTCCGTTTTCCTTCTGTCCTCAACTCCTGACAACCACTGATCTGTCTTCTACTTCTGGGTTTGCCTCTTGTGGACATTTCATATAACAGGGATCAGGGATCATATAACATGTGGCATTTTGTGTCTAACTTCTCTCACTTAGCACAATGCTTTCAGAGTTCTTCTATGTTGTAGCATGTTTCAACATTTTGTTCTTTTTTATTGCTGAATAATATTCCATTGTATGGATAAACATTTTTTTTTTCAGTACTAGGGTTTAAACCCAGGGATATCCCACCTCTTGGCTATACCCCCAGCCCTATTTTTATTTTGAAACAGGGTCTCACTAAGTTGCTGAGGCTGGCTTTGAACCTGTGATCTTCCTGTAATCCCTGTAAGTACTAAGATTAGAGGCATGTACCACCATGTCTGGCTAATATATCACATTCCTTTTATTCATTCAAAAGCTGATGAAAATTTGGGTTGTTTCTGCTTTGGAGTGGTGGTGCACGCTTGTAATCCCAGCATTCGGGAGGCTGAGACTGGAGGATCCGGGTTCTTGGCCAGCCTCAGCTACCTAGTGAGGCACTCCGCAACTTAGTGAGACCCTGTTTCAAAATAAAGAATAAAAAATAGGGCTGGGGGTATAGCTCGGAGGTAAAATGCCCTTGAGTTCAATCCCCAGTACTGCAAAACAAAACAAAACAAAAACAAAACATTTGCGTACAAGTTTTTTTTGTTTTGTTTTGTTTTGTTTTTGCGGTACTGGGGATTGAACTCAGGGGCATTCTACCTCCGAGCTATACCCCCAACCCTATTTTTTATTGAAACCAGGTCTCACTAATTTGCAGAGTGCCTCACTAGGTAGCTGAGGCTGGCCAAGAACCCAGATCCTCCAGTCTCAGCCTCCCAAATGCTGGGATTACAAGCGTGCGCCACCACGCCTGGTTACATACAAGTTTTTATGTGAACATGTCTTTAATTCTTTGGGCACCTGTGTAGGAGTGGAATTGCTGTATGGTAACTCCATATTTAACTTTTTGAGGAACTGCCAGACTATTTCCAAGGAAGCTCTACCAGTTTTTATCGCCACCAGCAATGTATAAGGGCTTTGATTTCTCTGTTTCCTCATCAACCTTTGTTTTAACATTACAGCCATTCCAGTGGGTGTGAAGTGGAATCTTGAGGTTTTGATTAGCATTTCCCTAATGACTAACAATTTTGAACATCTTATCACGTGCATAATGGTCATTTGTATATCATTGGAAAAATGTCTGTTCCTTTGCCCATTTTAAAATCAGGTTGTTTGTCTGTGAGGTTGAGGTGTGACAGTTCTTTATGTATTTTGATTTTAGGTCATCATTGGATATATAATTTACAAATAGTTTCTTCCATTCTTTGGGTTTTTCTTTTTTTCACTTTATTGAGAATTCCTTTGGAGCACAGAAATTTTTCATTTTGATGTCATTCGATTTATCTACTATTTCCTTGATTACTTGAGCTTTAGATGTCATACCTAACAAACCATTGCCTAATTCATAGCCTTAGATATTTACTCCTATGTTTTCTTCTAAGAGTTTTATAGTTTTAGCTCTTACATTCAGATCTTTGATCCAATTGAGTTAACTCTTATGTATAATAGGAGCCAGGAGCCAGGCATGGTGGCCCACGTTTGTAATCCCAGTACTTGGGAGGCTGAGACAGGAGAATCGCAGGTTTGAGACCAGCCTCAGCAACTTAGTGAGACCCTGTTTCCAAATAAAAAAATAAAATCAGGCTGGGATAGCTCAGAGGTAAAATGCCCCTGAGTTCAATCCCCAGTATATCTCTCTCTCTCTCTCTCTCTCTCTCTCACACACACACACACATACACACACAATAGGAATCAGGAATTCATTCTTTTGCATGTGGATATCTGGTTGTCTTAAAACTACTTATTGAAAAGACTATCCTTTCCCTCATTGAATTGTCTTGACACACTTGTCAAAAAATCAATAAATTTATTCACGTATTTCCAGACTCTTTTTTTTTTTTTCGGTACTGAGGATGGAACCCAGGGGCATCCTACCTCTGAGCTACACCCTCAGCCCTAATTTTATTCTTTATTTTGAAACAGGGTCTCACTAAGTTGCAGAGGACCTCACTAAGACCTGGATCCTCCAGTCTCAGCTTCACAAGTACTGGGATTACAAGTGTGCGCCACCACGCCCGGCTTATTTCCAGACTCTTAATTCTATTACATTGATATGTCTATCATTCACCCAATACTACAATGTCTTGATTACTGTCCTTTATATTAATTCCCTCCCAAGCTGCGCATAATGGCGCACACTTGTAATCTCAGCATTTGGGAGGCTGAGACCGGAGGATCTGGGTTCGAAGTCAGCCTCAGCTATCTAGTGAGGCACTCTGCAACTTAGTGAGACCCTGTTTCAAAATAAAGAATAAAAAATAGGGCTGGGGGTATGACTCGGAGGTAAAATGCCCCTGAGTTCAATCCCCAGTACCGCAAAAAAAAAAAAAAAAAAAAGAACTAAGGGTATAGTTCGGAGATAGAATGCTCCTGGGTTCAAGTCCCAGTACAACAGAAAGAAAGAAAGAAAGAAAGAAAGAAAGAAAGAAAGAAAGAAAGAAAGAAAGAAAGAAAGAAAGAAAGAAAGAAAGGAAGGAAGGAAGGAAGGAAGGAAGGAAGGAAGGAAGGAAGGAAGGATCAACTTTAGATATAACCAAAGCTACCCTTCCCTTCCCTACCCATTTTCCTTTTTCCTCTCTTTCCAGGGACAACCACAAAAACACCACCCTGAGGCTGCTGGGATCCTCCCCAGGATGTCATTATATTTTATAGTCTTATAAATAAAATATCACTGGGAATTGAACTTAGGGACACTCTCACTGAGCTGTATCCCCGGCCTATTTTTTTTTTATTTTGGGACAGGGTCTTTTAAGTTGCCCAGGCTGGCCTTGAACTTGCCATCCTCCTGCCTTAGCCTCCCAAGTAGCTGTGATTACTTTACCACTTCGCCCAGCTGAATGTAACCTTTTACAACTTGTTTGTTTCACTCAAGTGGATATTTGCAAGCTTTTTTTCCCTCCTTGATCCACACGGCTCTCCTACTTTCATCTTCATTGTTGTGAGTAGCACATCCTATTTTTGTCTTTTGGAGTGCTGGGGGATTGAACCCAGGGCCTCCAGCATGCTAGGCAAGTGCTCTACCATGCGACCACACCCTCAGCCTCCAACCCTGTTTTGGAAACCTCGGTCATCTTGCCTCGAACATACAGGTTCTCACCAGATTTCCGCTATGGCTGACACTTCTACAATGAGGGGCATCCTTGTGTGTGCCTTCCTGCCCCCTTCCCTTCCCACTCAATGATGGTCTGCTTCCCCTCTTCCCCTGCAGGCTCCCAGAGAGGTGACAGTCCTCTGCACAGCAGCATCGTGCCCTGGGGTCGGGGCGGGGAGCCTCCTCCGGGTTCCCCAAAGCTGCTTCCAAGCCATCCATTCTTCCTCTCTCCTGCCTAAAAGCCCAAGCCTCTTTGAAAGGCAGCTCTGCAGACACTGCCGTCCAGCACCCCTTCCTTGCCGGGGCCATCTGCACACCCCCACACTCTGCTCCTCTCCCCCACTGACAATGACAGTGTACAGCTCATAGCCATTTCGTGGTCATCACAGTGGTTCAGGCAGCCAGCCTCCTTGTTCCACGGTTTCCTTGCTGCCAGGGAACTCATGCTTCCCCTGCCCAGCCTGTTGCTCCCAAGCTCACACCCTTGGCCATGTCATTACTGGTAACCTCTCTGGCATCATCTCAACGTCCCCCCCCAACACACACACACACACACACACACACACACACACACACACACACACACACACACACACACGGCCACCCCAGCAGTCCAGCTCACTGCCTGGAGCACCCAGCACCTCTATCCCTGACCCCTCCCAGACGATGCTGCCCTGGTCCCTGCCCCTGGCGCTTTAAGCCTCTCCTTCCTCGGCTCAGTTTCCCTGGTCTCTGGTTCCAGCACTGTTTACCTTTCCCCTTCTCTTTGCAGAGAACCTCCACTCTCCTCCTCCTTAGTATGCCCCCTCCTGGCCACCGGTCCTGCACCTACACCTGCAGCTGAGCATGGCGGGGAAGACCCCAGTCATGCTCACCAGCCTCCTGCCATGACGTCTTCCTGACTCATTCCTCCCCCTCACTCCTCGACCACAGTGTGCTTTCTCTCCACCCCTCAAGCCCTCAGCTCCTCACCGATCCTCCACTTGCAACTCCCCACTCGCAACTGATGACCCTGAGAAAAGAGAAGTTTACCAGAAGACCACACCCACCTGCCACCTCGGCCTCTGCCCACAGACCTGCATCCCCCTGCTCCTGCCTGAGCCCTCCTCCTCCTCCTCCTCAAGGATGGCACCCCTCAACCCCCGGCTCCACTCTACTCCACCATCATCAGCGGGCCCCCTCTACTGTCACGTTCCCATCCGCCTGTGGCAAACTGTTACTTATTTCTCCCATCTTAAGAAACAGTGGAGCCGGGCGTGGTGGTGCACACTTGTAATCCCAGCATTCGGGAGGCTGAGACCAGAGGATCCGGGTTCGCGGCCAGCCTCAGCTACCTAGTGAGGCACTCTGCAACTTAGTGAGACTCGGTTTCAAAATAAAGAATAAAAAATTGGGCTGGGGGTATAGCTCGGAGATAGAATGCCCCTGAGTTCAATCCTCATTACTGAAAAAAAACAACAACAACAAAAAAAAAACAGTGCCTTTTAGGGAATGGCGACACAGGCCTGTAATCCCAGTACTTGGGAGGCTGGGACAGGAGGTTCTCAGGTTTAAGGTTAGCCTCAGCAATTTAGCGAGACCCTCAGCAACTTTGCGAGATCCTGTTTCAAAGTTTAAAAATTGAAAGGGCTGGGAGGTAGATCACCCCTGGGTTCAAGACCTAATACCACAAAAAATTAAACAATTTTTTTAAAAAGGGCTTTTGTGGGATGGGGAGATTGTTGAACACGTAAAGGATATACATTTTTTTATAGTTTAAAAAAGAAAAATTGGGCTGGGCATGGGTCTAGTACTTCGAAGGCTGAGACACAAGGATCACAGGTTTGAAGCCAACCTCAGCAACTTAGTGAGGCTGTCAGCCACTTAGCAAGATCCTGTTTCAGAATAAAAAATAAGAGCCAGGTATGGTGGTGTGTGCTTGTAATCCCAGTACTTGGGAGGCTAAGATAGGAGCTTCACAGGTTCGTGGCCAGATTCAGCTACTTAGGGAGGCCCCCGCAACTTAATAAGGCCTGTTTCAAAATAAAGAATAAAAATGGGGCTGGAGGTATAGCTTGGAGGTAGAATGCTCCTAGGTTCAATCCCTAGCACCAGAAAAAATAAGTAAATAAAATAAAATAAAAAATAATAAAAACAGGGCTGGGTGTGTAGTGCAGAGGTAGAATGCCCCTGGGTTCAATCCCCAATACCACCAACCCCCCCAAAACAACAACAACAAACAAACAAACAAACAAAAAACTGGAACTGGGTTAGTGAGCATGTATTAGATACTATAACATTGCATATTGTAACTAATGGACAAACCCCAAATCTTACAATGGCTCAGCCTCAATAAGTTTACTTCTCACCATAGAAAGACCAAAATGGGCACTCCTGATTCCTGGGAAGCTCTTCTCCAGGGAGGGGTCAGGCCCAGGGCTCCTCCCACCCGTGGTCTGCTGTACTTGGCAGGTGCTCATCTACATGGAACGGTGAAAGAGAAAACAGAAAAGGGCCCGGAGCGTGTGTGGCTCCTCTGGTCCAGGCCTGGAAGTTTGGTGCATCTGCTCTGATCACATTCCACTGGCCAAAGTTCCAACATGTGGCCTCACCTACCTGCAAGGAAGGCTGGGAAACAACCCAGCTGAGGGGCCAGGAGGAAGACTAAAAAGGCTTGGTGAAGGGCTAGTCAGTCTCTGCACTTGAGTACTAGAAGTCCTCCAGAGAGCAATGGTTGGACCAGGAGAAGATGGTTCACCCCCTGGAATGTTCTGAACAGGTGAGTGCTCCAGCCTGCATTCCCAGTGCAAGCCCCAAGGTAAAACTACGATTGCTTTTTTTTCTAAGAAGAAGCCCCTTAGAAAAGCAAACAATCCTAGCCAGGTGTGGTGATATATGCCTTAAATCCCAGTACTTGGGAGGCTGAGACAGGAGGATTACAGGTTCAAGATCAGCTTCAGCAACTTAGTGAAACCTTATTTCAAAATTTAAAAATAACAAGGTTTGGGGGTATACCTCAAAGATGGAATGCCCCTGGGTTCAATCCCCAGTACCCCCCCCAAAAAAAACAACAAATAATTCTACACAGTCCATCTACTACTTTTGCCTTTTGATATATTTTGTAGGTCTTGAATTTGAGTTTTCAGTGTTGTACAAAAATGACAGGCACCTTGGTGCCTATAAAGTGTCTCCAGTGTGGCTGTGCCCTAAATCCTAGAGAGGCAGATTCTGTCACGGCTCTGCCACCACTGGTAGTGAGAGCTGGGTTGCAGGTCCCAGACTCCTAGGACTCTGGCTCTGACTCCATGGCATGTGAATCAGTAACCCTCAACCGGCCAGGCTGTTTTAAGGATCAAGGACTTGCACATCTTCTGCACCAAATGATCCCCACACTAGCCCTTAGTAGATGGCCATGGTGCGCTTCTCAGATGGGGAAAGCCCAAGCTGGAGAGGCACCATCCTTGCCTCCGGGAAGCCCCACTTCACAGTCCCCAGACCAGAGGTGCTGGCTAAAACTAGGAGAGGAGATGACATCCTACAGGAAGGGAAGCAGAAAAGGGAAGCAGGAAAGAGTGAACCATGGTGAGGGGTGGGGAGAAGAAGCCCCATGGACCTTCACCCCAAGCCCAAGGTTCTTTCCACAGCCTCTCCTAACCCCTTGTCACGCTATTTGTTTGTCTGGGCACCGCATGACAAACTAAGTGCAGAGGAGGACTATAGAGAAGTACAGGGCATCTGGAATCCCCAGGAGCCTTCAGGCAAGACGATGACTTAGATTAGAATCTCTCCCATGGTCAACGGCTGCCTACTGGAGGAATGGATCCTTCAGAACCAAAGTGAAAAAAGACTCTCCCTCCATCCCTTTGTATTCTTTTATTCTGTGCTTCAGAGTCACTGCCGAGGGTCACTGTCTCTGCTGCACGCACCTGGACCCTTTGTCTGGACAGAGAGAATGACTGGGGAGGGGGTGTTACTAGAGATTAAACCCAGGGACATTCTGCCTCTGAACTACACCCCCAGCCCTTTTTATCCTTTTTTTATTTTGAAACCGGGTCTCGCTAAGTTGCAGAGGGCCTCACTAGGTTGCTGGGACTGGCCACAAAACTGCGATCCTCCTGTCTCAGCCTCCCAAGTACTGAAATTACAAACATGCACTACCATACCCAGTTTATTTTTTTGTGATACTGAGGATGGAACCCAGGGGCACTCTACCTCTGAGCTACACCTCCAGCCCTATTTTATCCTTTTTTATTTTGAAACAGGGCCTCACTAAGTTGCTGAAGCTGGCTACAAACCTGCAATCCTCCTGTCTCAGCCTCCCAAGTACCGGGATTATAAGCAAGTGACACCATGTCCAGCTCCCAGTTTATTTTATTGTTTTATTTGGAAACAGTATCTTGCTAAGCAGCTAAGGGCCTTGCTAAGTTGCTGCAGCTGGCCTTGAATCTGTGATCCTCCTGTCTTAGCCTCCCAAGTACTGGTATTATATGCATGCACCACGACACCTGGCTCCTGTTGACATTTTGGTTTTTAGCCCAGTAAGGCCTATGTATATTTCAGATTTCCAACCTAAGAACCATAAGATAATTTTGTGTTATTTTAAGCCACTAAATTTGGGGTCATTTGTCATAGCAGCAATAAAAAAAACTAATACAGAATATAAGAAATTGGGAAATATTTACTTAAGAAAATTCTGAAGCCAGGCATGGTGGTGCATGCTTGTAATCCCAGCATTTGGGAGGCTGAGACAGGAGGATCCGGGTTCGAGGCCAGCCTCAGCTACTTAGTGAGACACTCCGAAACTTAGTGAGACCCTGCTTCAAAATAAAGAATAAAAAATAGGACTGGGGGTGTATCTCAGAGGTAGAATGCCCCTGGGTTCAATCCCCAGTATCGCAAAAAAAAAAAAAAAAAGAAAAAAAAAAGAAAATCTGAACTCTAGCAAAAAGCATGAGTTTATTGCTGGGCATGGTGGCACAGGCCTGTAATTCCAGTACTTGGGAAGCTGAGACAGGAGGATTGCAGGTTCCAGGGCAGCCTCAGCAACTTAGTGAGACCCTCTGCAACTTAGTGAAACTCTGTTTCAAAATAAAAAATAAAATAGGGCTGAGGGTATATAGCTCAAAGGTAGAATGCCTCTAGGGTCAATCCCCAGTAACACACACACACACACATACACACACACACACACACGAGTCTGTGATGTTTAGCATGAGGTTGTACCCTCCTCCCCTCAACTTTGTGGTGTAGAAGTTCTACCAAAGTGGTGGGAAAGGGGTGACTTATTTGGAGCAGATTGCATGAAACTTCAATGTCCGGGGTATTGTCAAAAACAAAGTGTGATGCAGGGTGAGATGTGGAGGGAAACACACTAAGAGGTGTACATGTACTGATGTATCACTTTGAATCTCACTATGATGTATAATTACAATGCACCAGTAAAAGTGTATTAAAACCAAATAGTAACCTCACCAGAAACAAGTAGGGAGGCAAACACCACAGCTAGCCTGAGGTCTTAATACTGGCTGGAGAAAGGACTAGGCCAATAGATATGCCCTAAATCTAACAGGGAGGCCTGGAAAATGAGATGTGTCATGGTCCTCCATGAGATCCTACTTATTTCTTATAGTCTGGCAGGCTGTGTGTGTGTGTGTGCATGGCTGCACTGATCTCAGGAAATACTGGAGAAGGTTCTGATGAGCTATTAGCATGAGTTTAACATGTGGGCTTGAGAACACAGAAGTTAAAATCTAGAGTAGACTTGTGAACTGGCCAAATTCTGAAATGCATCCCCCAAACAGAAATGGTTCATTGAGCAAAGGGAAGAAGCCTTACTGGCTCAAGATGTTAAGCACAACTTCTGACGAATCACTAGATAATGCTGACCAGGAGGCAACCCCTAGTACTTGATTTAAAAGTAAAAATAAGAATAAAAAATAACTGGGCAGAACTATCTGCAGCTACTTCCTTGGTAGGGAACAAGACCCACAGAATTAGTCCAGATAAGTCACTGAACAAAGAAACAAATTAGCAGAAGCTAACAACAGTAAACACTCCAGTGACAGAGAAAAGAACTCAATCCAGAGTTGCTACAATATATTATCTACCCCCCTCCCCCTCCCTCTCCCTCTCTCCCTCTCTGTCTATTGAACCCAGGAGCATTCTATCTGTGAGCTATAGCCTAACCCCCTTTTTAATTCTGAAATAGGCTCTGGCTAAGTTGCTGAGGGCCTCACTATGTTGCTGAGGCTGGCCTCCAATCTGTGATCCTCTTGTCTCAGCCTTCCAAATACTGGGGTTACAGATGTGCACCAGAGTTGCTATGATATGTTATCTTAAATGTCTAATTGTCTCTGACTATTTTCTGGGCATTTCATGGTCTTGCTTTCCTACTGCCTTCTCTAGGGATTTTTCATTAGCATCCCCAAAACTCTCAAATCCATAAATCAGCATAAAAATTACTGTTGAAAAAAAAAACTGGCAAGCGTCATTACTTCTGGGGAGAGCAGCTGGGGACAGGGAGAGAGCCTTGTTTTTCAGTGTTACAGCATGCACATGGAATACTGATTCAAAAGTGAAGTTAATATTTATTTTATAATAAATAAAAGGATATTAAATTACTACTTAGTTGAAAGATGGTTGCTGGGAAGGCGCCCCTCTGGGAAAATGTGTTGGGGATGCCAGAACCTCATCCCCACCTCCCACTGCGCTTCTGACTTGGAGAAGAGAATGGCATGGAAGCCAAAACACCCTGAGGGAAAGCAGTCACCAGGAGTGAAGGCTGTGAGAAATTGGGAGCCACAGTTGACCTAGGGAGATCAGAAAACATGCAGACAAATCTCAGAGGTGACAGAGCACCTGATGCAGGAAGCAGGGGTCCTGTGTTTCTGAGGTTCCCCAAACCAGAGGAGGGGGGCTCCTGCTCCAGGAGCCCTAGTGTCTCTCTGAGCTCCCTCACGGTTCCCCACCCCAGCTATTTCTGAGTATTATTCCATGCCTTTGAGGCTCGGGCAAATTCTTTGTGGGTTATAGACGGCCATAAATCCATGACTTCCTTCTCCAGCTGGCCAGTCCTTCCGGAGCACTTGGGCAAGAGGGCCTCTGCAGCAGGTGGGGTGTCTCTCTGGTCCTCTGGAGCAGCCCCCCTCTTTGTACCCCCACTTCCCTGAGGAATCCTCTCCTTGCTCTCCCCCTGACCCTAGGGTTAGATCCCAGCCCTGCAGCTGGGGATTTTCCAAAAGCTTCAGTAGTTCTTTTTCCCAGAATCCTCCCCTCTTCCGGGGTCTTCAATACTGGGTGAAGCCGGGGAGGGGGTTTCCTGGAACCCCAAATAGAGAGGTGGAGCCAAGAGGAGAGGCAAGAGCACCAGGTGAGTCCAGATCAGTTCTGGGCCACAGTGACGTTCTCCCCGGACCACGGTGGCTACCTCTCTCTAGGCCTTTTCTATCCATCCATTCATTTAATTCTCACAAAAGTCCTTTGAGGCAGGTTCATCTGACAGAGAAGAAAACAGCCCCAAGAAGTCAGGATGCTTGCCAAGCTCCCCAGCTGAAAGTGACAGAGCCAGGTTCACACTCAAGTCACCTGTTTCCAAAAGCAACGCTCTCAGCTCGGATATTCTACTGCCTCTCCCAGGTCCCAGGCGAAGTCCCTGCCTCTGAGCTTAGGTGATGCTGTTCCCTCCATTGCTACAGTGTTGCTCTTCCCCCCGCCCCCCAGGCCCAATCCAAGAGCCTTCCCTCATGTGAACCCCACACGCACACACACCAGACAGAATTGCACGGTGCCCTCATCAGGACCACCACTGCCGCATCTTTGCCTGATCCTGCTTTCTCCCCACGGAGCCGGGAGCACTTCCGGCCCAGGAGCACTTCCGGCTGGCCCTGGGCCCCGCCCATCACGCCGTCCTCCGCCTCCAGCGACACCGCGGGACCCAAGTGTGTTCCTGTTCCAGATGGGGCTAGCCTCAGCCTCTGCGGGACTTTGAGGCTTCTGTAGGACTCTGGGCAAATCGCTGCCTCTCCATTTCCCCATCCCTAGGATTCCCAGGAGTGAATCTTGGGTTAGCCTTCAGCATCTGAAAGCCCCACCTTTCCCTGTAGGAGAAATCACCTGGGACATTCCCTCCACAGACCACTCTGTGGGCAGAGACCTGGGGAACTGCTCCTAGGACAAGAGGGACTTTCCAGGATCCCAGGCTGGACTTGGACTGTCGTGGGGAAATGTCTGAGTCACCTTCCTGCATTGGGTAATGAAGGGCTAGAAAATGATGTGGGCTTCTGAAGTCCAAAACTCCACTTTCCCCAGCCAGGCCTGAGGAGGAAAAGTACCCAGTAACAAAGCCCTACCAATCATAATAATTAAATATTATATACCCCTCAGCCCTAAACTCATTCATATGGTGCACATCTCCCAGGCTGCAGGGCAGAGGAGGACAGGCTGGGGTGAGATCACAGCTCCAGACCATGGCTATGGCTCCTCTACCTCTCCAGTTCCTGTTAAATGGAACTGAGAATGCTGGTCCTCAAGAGTTGCTTTGAAGAACATGTGCAGAAGCCACGCAACACACATAGCCATTGCTCAACAGCTGGGAGGGACCGAGGGTCTAAGCCAAGTGTTGGTCAACATCTGGCTCAGGCTGCTAATGAAACAGACCCGTTGCACGCACCACCCAGTGTGCCAGTCGTGTAAAGAATGTGTTTTGCAAAGGAGAGTTTAATCAGCAGGCAGTCACATGTGGAGGAGGGAACAAGTCTTGAATTCCCTCCCCAGGACAGAGTTGGGGATGTTCATGGACCGAAGCTGGGAAAGATGATTAGAGATCGCCATTGTTCTGTGCATGTGTATCAAGCTTATCAAGCTTCATCAGCGGTTACCACTGTGAGCCTCACTCACAGCAGGGGTGTCATCTACACCTCCAAATTCGGTGGTTGTGTGTGTGTGTGGGGGGTGTTGGGGGTTGAACTCAGGGGCTTTCTACCTCTGAACTACACCCCTAGCCCTATTTTATTTTTATTTATTTATTTATTTGCGGTACTTGGGATTGAACTCAAGGGTATTCTACCTCCAAGCTATACCCCCAGCCCTATTTTTTATTCTTTATTTTGAAACAGGGTCTCCCTAAATTGTGGAGTGCCTCACTAGGTAGCTGAGGCTGGCCTCGAACCCGGATCCTCCTGTCTCAGCCTCCCAAATGCTGGGATTACAAGCGTGCGCCACCACACTCGGCCCTATTTTATTTTTTATTTGGAAACTGCCTCACTAAGGTACTGAGGCTGGCCTCGAACCTGCGATCCTGTCTCAACCTCCCAAGTACTGCGATTATAGGTGTGTGCTATCATGCCTGACTAAGCTAAGTCATTTGTGTAGGGGTGTGTGTGTGTGTCTGTGTGTGTGTGTGTGTGTGTGTGTGTGTGTGTGTTACTGGGAATTGAACCCAGGGGCATTCTACCTCTGAGCTACATCCCCAGACCCATTTTATTTTTTTCATTTTGAAACAAGGTCTCACTAAGTTACCAAGGGCTAGCCTTGAACTTGTGGTCCTCCTGTCTCAGCCTCCCAAGTACTGGGATTACGGACGTGTGCCACCATGCTCTGCCAAGATAGGTGGTTGTAAAAACTACTAAACACAAGTAACTAAGAGCAGGTGAAGCGGGTTAGGTCTGGAGGGTTTATTCAGGCTTTCCCTAGGTTTCAAGACCACTGTATAGATGAAAAGAAGGTGCCCTCTGCAACTTCTGGGTAAACTGCAGGTGTCCTGTTCTCCATGCCCCCAACATCTGGCACCTGATAAATATTCAGAAAGCCTAAGGAATATTCTGTCCATTTAGCCCCAGTCACTGTGCGTCTTTGGGGACTCTGCTTCCCTTTCTGGATCCAGCCTCTGTCTGGAATGGACATGAGGTTGTCTAAAGGCACACTTTAATTGCAAGGCTTAAGGGAACCATGGGTTCCAACAGAGTCTGCAGCCAGCAAAACTGGCCAGGTGTGATTGCTGCCCCCAGCACTAAGTAGCTATGCAAGCTGAGGCTACCTTTTCTGGCCTCGCTGAGCCTCTATTTCCTTACCTTCCTACCTTCTTATCTTGTCTTGAGACATCAGTGCAGGTGGATTGTTTGGCACAGACCTGAGTGCTCAAGTAAGTAAAAATAATTTCAGTGTGAGAGGAGGAAGTAGGAGCAGGGGGAGAGCGCGGTTGTGGGATGAAACGGGAGAGGGAGCCACAGATTCCAGCAGGCCAGGGGTGGAGAGGACTCCTTAGAGAAGGTGGCCCTAGCCCACTGCTGGGGGATGACCGCCCAGTGCCCACAGCTGTAGCAGGGCAGGAAGAGCTCACTGCACCAGGCCGGGCGGCTGGGGCTGGCCAGCAGCCCTGGGTGAGGGGCGTGATGTTGGCTCCCAGATGCCCTGGGCGTGGGGTGCTGTTTCTGGTGCGCATTTAGGAAGCGTCGGTTTCCTCTCTTCCTCCCGAGAAGACAACTGTATCTTAAATAAACATAAATCTTGGTCTGAGTTCTGTTTCATTCAGTGAGTGAGCTTTTTATAACAGAGCGTATCTGAGCAGGGGAAGTTTACTCTACTGATCTCACCCTCACATGGAGAATGAGCCCTGAACTGTGAGGTATGTCCGAGTTCTAGATTTCTGAGTCTCCTGATTTCTGAGTTTTCCCTTCTGTAAAATGATCAGATCCTATGAGGATTCCTGTCCTCTTGCAGACAGTTGTCAAGATACATGGGTTTTGTTGTCGTTGTTGTTGGGTTTTTTGTGGTACTGGAGATTGAACTCCAAGCTACATCCCCCACCCCTTTTTTTTTTTTTTTTGAAACAGGTTCTCTCTAAGTTGCTGAGACTGGCCTTCAACCTGAGATCCTCCTATCTTAGCCTCCCAAGCACTGGAATTACAAGTGTGCACCCCCATGCCTGGCTAAGATATATGAAGGGGAAAAAATGGAACAGAAAAGTGTGCATAGAAGATGACACCTTTAATCCAGGTGTAGTGGCCCATTCCTTTAGTCTCAGCACTTGGGAAGCTGAGAAAGGAGCATCACACATTTGAGGTCAGCCTTAGTAATTTAGAAAGACCCTATTTTAAAATAAAAAAGTAAAAAGGACTGGGGGATATGGCTTAGAAGTAGAATGCCAGCCGGGCTTGGTGGCTCATGCTTGTAATCCCAGCATTTGGGAGGCTGAGACCAGAGGATCTGGGTTCTCAGCCAGCCTCAGCTACCTAGTGAGGCACTCCGCAACTTAGTGAGACCCTGTTTCAAAATAAAGAATAAAAAATAGGGCTGGGGTATAGCTCGGAGGCAGAATGCCCCTGGGTTCAATCTCTAGTACTGAAAAAAAAAAAAAGAAGTAGAATGCCTTTGGGTTCAGCCAGATGTGGTGGAGCACACTTGTAATCCCAGTACTTGGGAGGCTGAGACAGGAGGATTACAGGTTCAAAGCCAGTTCAGCAACTTAGCGAAGCTCTCAGCAACCTAGCAAGACCTTGTTTCCAAATAAGAAATAAAATTGGGCTGGGAGTGTAGCTCAGAGGTAGAATGCATCTGGGTTCAAGCCCCAGTACTAATATAAAAGACGTTGACAGATTTAGGGAGGAGGAAATGCCTGTATATGTTGGTTTGTTTCTAAAATTTCCTGGAGGTCTACATGTGAAGTAGAACCAGGGGTTTTCTCTGGGGAAGGAAAGGAGGGTCAGGGGAGGAAAGAAAGTTTTTTCACCGTTTATTTTTAGTGCCTTTTGAAACTGTAGGGATAAAAAAATTAAAATACAACTAAAATGCAGAAGCCCAGGTCCCCCTTGGATTTCAGAAGAGTCCAAACCCCCCTTAAGTTCTCTGACAATGATAAAACATTAGGTAAACATTTGAAAATGGAATGTTAGCCATGTGGTTGTACATGTCTGCTCTGTACTTATCTGGCCTTTCGGGGCGCTGTGACCATG
>PVLC010016555.1:5191-35356 GCA_004027655.1 Graphiurus murinus | reverse complement strand
AGGGGCATCTACCTCTGAGCTATACCTCAGCTCTATTTTTATTCTTTATTTTGAAACTGGGTCTCACTAAGTTGTGGAGTGCCTCACAAAGTAGCTGAGGCTCGCTGCAATCCTCTTGTCTCAGCCTCCCAAGTACTGGAATTACAAGCATGGGCCACCATGCCCAGCTTATTCTTCTCTTTTAAATATGTTTATGAAACATAAAATGAGGCAAACCTAGTCAAGTCATGTTATGAAGTTAGTATTCATTTGATTCCCCATTTGGATGAATAAAAGAAAAAGGTAGGTGTAAATAAATTTGACTATGAACATTGAAGAAAAAATACAAATAAACTGTCATTAATTCAACTCAAATGTGTATTTTAAAAAACAATCAAGATGGGTTCATATCAAAGTGTAAGGAGGTAAATATCAGAAAATCTTGCAGTATAATTTGCTATATTAATTTATCAAAGGAGATTTCTGATTATCAAAAATGAGGCAGAAAAATCTATTTAATAAAAGTCAACTGGTATTTATTACAAAACCCCACAAATATGAAAAATAAAATTTCTGGATATGAAATTAATTTATAAAAACTAAGTGCCTTCCTCTGTACCACAACAACCAACTAGAGTACAAAATAGGAAATAAAACCAATCACAGTGAAAACAAAGTGTAAAACTGGAGAATCTATAAAAGTTAATCGAATAAGGAATGCATAAGGTCTTTATGGATAAAAAAAATGTATATTGAGTGGTATTAAAGAATATCCTGGACCAATAATGCTGAGCCAAGTTCATGGATGAAATAACATATAAATGTCAATTTCACTAAGGTAACATGTAAATTCCATTCAACTTCAGCTAAAATTGTATAAACATTTTTAATAGACATCAACAAACTGAATGTTTTCTTGAAAAAATGAGGTCTCAAAAATTCTGGAAAGGTTCTTTAAAAAAGAAAGAGTAAAGCCTTGCTCTCCACATATTAACATATACTTCCAAGTCTGAGTTCAAAGAATAAAAGCCCCATGGAGCCAAAAGGAAAGGTCAGAAACAGATCTGATGTGTATCAGAATTTGGTGTATAACTGGACCAGTGCTTCAAATAAGTAGAGATATGACAGACTGAAATGTACAGAGTAAACAGGAAAGTCAAAGAAAAATTAGTGGAGGAAATGGATTAAGCTCTGAGGAAGGCCAGGCTTTTAAACACAAATGTACATTAGCCAGTAAATTGAGATTTAACCACAGCGCAACTAAAGACTTCTGATTAACTATGGATAGACAAAGTTAACTCAGGTGTGACAAATGAAGATATATACAATATAAAAATTCCACAAAAGATCAGTATCTAGAATATACAAGGAATGTCAACAGGAAAACCAATAGAAAAGTGAACATTTCACAGGGAGAAACCCTGGATGAGTTATATAAGAATACGATGTGCTGTCACAAAAGTGGTATTAAACGCAACTTCTTCTACAAAATCTCTCCCCCCTCCTTCCACAAAATGTAAAGTGTGTTGGAAAATGAAATGTTTATGTGCAAATACAGTAAAATACAATAGAAGGATAAACCTTCGCCTGCTAGTACAACTCTTCTTGACAGATTAACCTTTTTGGTAAATACGCACTTAGCATCTCTTGCAAGCCTGGCAAATTCTGGGTGCAGCATTTACATTTTTGTTATCAAAAGTGCTCTAAGCTGCATGAATTTGGTCTTATTTTTTGTTTTCTCTTCAATACCTCCAACAATACTTTGCATACTCTTAAGCATTAAGTAAATAGTTTTAAAGGAGCAAATAAGTGATTAATGACACTCTGACCTCCTCCTAGAAAGTAATTTTTAGTGATCTCAGTTGAGTTAGCCCCTTTAGTAGAAACCCAAGCAGGTTTGTAAACTTTCTCCTCTTCCCCTCTATGCTTTCCTTGCTTTAGTTCAAAGTCTAGCTTCATAGAATATTCGTGTACAGTAGCTATATGGCATAATGATTTATTTAGTTTCAAATCTATGCTGTCACTTCCTGTATGTGTTTTGTGAAGTTGAATATTATGATGCTCTTATATTTCCCATATGTAAAAGAAAGATAATTACACTTGACTTGCAGGGTAGCCATGAAGTTTAAGAGGGATTAAATACACACAGACACACAGACACACACACACACACACACACACACACACACATACACTTGCCTGGCATGGTTCCTGGTATGGAAAGAACATTCTATGAATGGTAGCTATTATCAATAATTATATTTTTTAATGACATTACCAGTGACCACATAACAATGAAGAAAACAGTGAAATAGAGCTGCTGTGTATCTGAACTTCTGTCCTAAGCACAGTCGCTCTTTCAAATCTGTGGGCACGTTACTTCTGTGCAAATTTGTTGGTTAAGGGGCAAGAAACAATGATCTTTCAACTTCAATGTGGTTTCTTGTGTTGAATCTATACATTTACGAATTACCAAATTACAGAGCCAAGACTATAGTTAAGAGACTATGCTTCCTATTATTCTTATCTCTTTGGCCTAGACTTGCTTTCCTTTAGGAAAAGAACCTGGGACAAAGGATTGCCAGCAAGCAGTTTGTTTGGGGGAGTGACTTCACAGCTGGGCTTACATTAACATTTAGTGGGTATCTTTAAACTTTGCCTTCCAGGCCTTCTGACCTGCACAGCATGATTTGAGTTGATAATTTGCTAATCTAAGGTTGTCTTTTTTTTTTTTTTAAGGTTCTTTAGAAGTTAACAAAAGGCTTGCTAATGGAACATTATCTCTTTTCACTTCCAGATTGCTACTCTTATGTGAGTGCCTGAAAGTTCCTACACATGTCCCAAGCTGTGGAGTCAGAAAACCCCCAGAGCAGCAAGTGGATGTAGTTGGGAAGGTGAGATGGGATAATAGATTAGAGTACAGTCTCAGCAATGTATACTCTCAGCAACTTAGTGAGGCCATGTTTCAAAATTTAAAAAAATGAAATAATTAAATAAATAAGTAAATAAATGTTTCCGAGCATAAAGCAAATGATATTTGGAATTGCTGAGACCAGGTAGTGACAGAATTTCAATAAAAATAATGGCAACAATTAGAGGAAAAGGTAGCCCAAAAGAACAGCCATACACCCTCCTTGCTAGTGACTGGTAAATAGAGCACTTCATTTCAGATGCTCCCTTACATGTGCTCTACCACAGAACCTCAGAGCATCAGGACAGAAAAGAGCGCTAAGGATTTTTTTCATGCTATTGTCTCAGTAGTCCACTTGTGACTAGTTTCAACACAGATAATCATTGGTGAATCAGGTTTTTCTCCCTTCTGCTATCTGGGTTAGGCAACACCCAGAAAAACTTAGGCATTAGGGGAGGAAAGACATTGGCACAGCAGAGGCCAGAGAATTGGGATTCTGGGCCTCATGTTCATAGAATTTCCCTGCACCCTTTTGACCTGCTTAGGTGTAATCCATCATACAATGGATTACTGTATCGTTTACTCAAATTTATGACTTAGTAATTATGATAACAATCAAGTCAGAATAGGCAGCTTTCTTGGTATATTCCCCTGTGCCCAGTGAATAAGGTGTTAGTCTTCAATTAAGAACCAATAGCAAGCCAAAGACTGGTTTTCAAAGTGAAGATAAGTTGTCTGGGTCATGCCCCTCCCCCTGGAGCTTGCCAGATGCTAACATTCAGCTTCAGAACACACTACAGATAATTCTAGACCCCTTAGATGCTGTGATCTGTGGCCCATGTGGCAGGGAAGCTGGCTCTGGCGTTAAGAACAACTGTATGCCTTTCCTGTCTTGAAATCCTGTCTAACTGCTGACTTACTGTGTCATTGTAAATGGGCTGAGATGTGTTCCCAAGCACAGTATACAGTTTCTGAAATTTAAAGAGGCTTACTACATGCTGTGCCTCTATTTTAATAATAAGGATATCAGGTACAATAGCTTATCTTCTATCTTGAAGGGTGAGGTTAGGATTTGGGGATGTTCTGACTGGTTCCAGATATTTTGACACCCCTAAATTGTACTGAGGTGGCAAGCTCAGAAGTAGTGGATTCCCTGGTCTTCATGTTGAGACCAGAGATAGGAGAATATTTCTGCTATTATTTCCTTTCTGAGGCTCTCACTTCCTCCTTAGGGGCTTCTAACATCTCTATATTTATTGTAGGCAAAGCTTCAAGGTGCCTTCCTGGCAGCAGATTGAGACTGGTTCTAGCTTTCTCTGCTAAAATATTAAATCCTGAAACATGAATGCTTTGATGTCAATAGATTTTTTTTTTCCCTATGAAGGCTGATGGTTTAAAATTGTGGTACATAATGCCTCCCTCTTAGTTCTGTGAATGCCATTGATTTTTCTGTCAGGTCTTTGACATTGACTTATAAAAGTTATTTAATGTGTGCATTATTCCTCTTATATAACTCCACCCTTGCAATTAAACCAAAGGCCTAATTTCTAGTAGTCTGCCCTGAAGATGCAGGCTACAAGCCTTCTCTAGATACCTCCCTGACATTTTTATGACTTTTATTGCATCCCAACTAAACCCTGCTGATAACCTCAATAATTGTGAAGATCTATCATGCCAGGAGTTATCTGCTCCTCATCTCCTCCCATAATAGTGGGATCTTTATTTCTAAGCTTTTGAGGTGCAATCCAGATCCAAAATATCATCCTGTTGGTCTGCTTTCTAGGGCCTTTTTTCTTAGTTCATGATCCATTTGAGAAATGATTCCCATGGAGCTGGAGTGGTACTTAGAAAACATGAAATAAGGAAGAAGAAAACCCAATAAGAAATGCATTGTTGAGTTGGTCACCATTGTGGGGAACTGGTCTTGATCCTACCTGGTCCCTCTGAGAAGCTCAGTAGAATTGTCTCAGATCTGTGACCCTGAGGAATAGAAAAGGAGATCTCTGTCATTTAATCTGATCCTCTTTCCTTGCACTTGCAGGCTGCATGTGAGTCAGTCCCACATTGTGGAGCAAGATTAACAAAGGGAAACTGCTTGCTACAGTCATGACCAGAGTGAAGACTGGGCTAAAAGCTTAGAAGTTGGGTGTAAGGAGTGACTACTTGTGCTCCTATTTTGTTTTTCCCCCTTCAACTTTCCCTACATCTGACCTTGCATTTTTGGATTCTGTTAGAGGCACATCATTAATCTTTTTCTATCATAGAATCATAAAACATTAGAGCAGAAAGGAACTTCAGGGAACTTAGGAGAGCCCCATTATACAGAAGATGATACTGAAGCACAAAAAGGCAAGCCTCACAACACAACAGTACTAACAGTAGGCATGGAACCCAGGATGCTTGTTTACCTGTTTTTGGGGCTTTGAAACTTTCAATCTCTTAGAGTCCAGGAGGTTATGAAATTGCTAATATGTGATTCATCTGTACATTTGCCTGTAGTCTCTCTTTTCTGAGAATAACTTTACTAATGCTAGTTATGTTTATCAAGTAATTTACATGCTACCAAGGTATTTGTTTTTTATCTGTCCATTTTATGCTTCCAGGAGCCCTATGAAAGCTGTGTTATGTCATTTCATAGATTAAGAAATAGAAATTTAAACAATCACTTAGTTGTCTACACATGCTCTATTCAGTCAAAGAATAAAATTTTGTTTTCTGAGATAGTTGGAATTCTGTCTTATGAATTAATTTATTGCAATCCAATGAAAGATGCTTTATAAACACTAAAAGAGTACACACGTGTAAAATCATGTCATCTTTGGGAAATTTCTAATATTTCATAGAAATATAAAGGGCCCAAATATAATCATACACACACACATGCACACACACTTAGAAGAATAATTGTTAATCTAAAATACATAAAGCTGCTAGCACCATTTCAATAGAATTATTGTTTATTGTATTTATTATTTCATTTAAAAACATTGAAAACTTATTGATTGTCTTGCATTGTTCACAGCACTGCAGATTATAGTTAGAGGAGAAAGCTTTGCAACTGATTATTTATATTAAAGTCATGTAATGTAGCTAGAGACAGTGGCACACTCCTGCAATCCCAGTACTTGGGAGGCTGAGACAGGAGGATCACAGGCTTGAGGCCAACCTCAGTAACTTAGTGAGACCCTGTTTCAAAATAAAAATAAAATAAGGCTTGTGGTATACCTCAGAGGTAAAATAACTCTGGGTTCAATCCCCAGTGTGAAACTGTAAAATCCATGTAATTTATTATTTGTATCATGGCTAGAAGTCAAAGTGACTTCCTATGTACTGTGATATTTTTGTTGAAGAAAGCCATGAAGGGAGAAATTACTTAGGTCTCTAGGATGGGTGGGTGAGCTATGGTATGCATATCTACTTTGCAGGTTATTTTTGAAATTGCTCCTCTGTGCCTGAGGGAAACCAACAAGAAGGAAGAAGGTGAAACAAAGAACTGTGCTTCAAGCATAGTTTCCTTACTTACTGATACCATTTTCACTTGAGTAAATTTATCTCACCCTCATCTCAATTCCTCTTATACCAAGTTCCCAACTCTGTTCAGCCACCAATAAAAGCATCGTCCTCATTTCTAACTTTCAACACTTGCCTACTGCTTTTGCCAGCTTGTGGTTACCTATGGAAGACATTTTATGGCCTGAAAATGCCTGGCGTAAGAAGCTTCCCCCTCCCCAAATATGCATAGCAAAACTGATGGTAACATATGGCCCTATATTTTTTCCCTTCTTGCCAGTTCACTAAAATAAATTTACTTTCAATTTACATATTCTTGTCTACATTTCAGAGATTTAAATATATTTGTAAGGTCTGTCCTGTCTATCTTTTTCTGAGATTATGCAACAGCTTTGCATGCTGTTTAGGAAATAACAGGAACTTTTATGATTTTTAGAAGCTTTCATTTCCTAAGAAATTTAGAAAAAGCTTATGAGATCAGAAAGAGAAAGGCAAGGGTGTCCTTAGAAATGTAAAATTATGTAAAATGTAAAATTATTGTTTCTATAAGCTAGATAGTAATATACCTTTCAAATTTGAAAACAAATTTACTTCATATAAAACTCTACATAAAATTTATATTAGATAGGCATATGCTGTCCTTACACAATTCTGTTCGGACCCTTTAAATAAAGGCCACCTTTTAAAAAATTATAGAAACATGAAGGGGCTCATGGTAGGGATTTTAAATGAGGAGGAACTTATAGACCACTGAGTTTGCTAAAAGTGAAATATTTTTATCCCAATTTAAGACTACTTCATTGTTCTGGGAAAGAAGTTCGAAGGTTCCAAGAGATGTCTCAGAAGATTGGCTTCCTTCTTCCAGGGTCCAGCTTTAACCATTTTTGAGATTTTTTGTGAACAGAAGATTGGATGTAAAAAAGAATGATCCTGTAGACAAAGAGCACCCTGTATCTGTAGTAAGAGTTCCAAATATGTGAGGAGGGGACAGTGGACCTGTGTTGCTCACTCTCTGATTCTACTGTGTAGAACAGAGCTGTCTATGGGTCTTTAAAAATCTAAGATAGGGTTGGGTCATCCACTTCCTTACTTATCGTGTGGCTAAACACTACTTGACCATTACTAATGGATATGGAGTGTTTAAACTCTAGGGACCCTTGCCTTTGCCTTGAAAGTTATATAGCAGGTGGTAGTTGGGATGTTTATGAGGTCAAAAGTGAAGTGAAATAGTGTAAGAGGATTTTTAGCTTAGCAGCATTTCAACGGAGAGTAGTTTTACTATCCATGAAGTATTTGTCAGTGATTGGAGAATTTTTCTTTGGTTGTTACACTGCATGAAAAGCCACTATTGTTTGGTGAGTACAGGTATAGGTGTTGCCAAAGATCTCACAATGCATGGGATAGCCTTCCTCAAAAAAGAAAGCTTGGATTAGTGATGGGCTTTTTTGCTGTTGTTTTTGACACTATTTTAATGCTTCCAACAGCAATGTTAAGATATATAGTTTATTGTTACCAAGTAATGTGTGCAAAGACACTTCTTCTTTTATGCCATCCTAGAGTTTACCCTGCTTCTCCCTTGCTTGCTGTCTTACTTTAACCTCCATAACCTCTCTCTCCAGTCTAAGTTCCATAGCTTCTCATTCCTGACCCCATCCTGTGTGTCATCTCATACCTGAGATTTAACTGAGGGTTTGGATTCAAATATACTACAATGAAAAAAAGCTGAAAGTTAAGTGAGTTAGTTCGTTAGGCTGTAAAATGGTATCACAGGATAGCATTATCTGAGGCAGAAAAATTCCTAATGCATTTTTACCTACAATCCACAGGTGACTTCTGAGTCCTTTTTATCATGGTATTTGGCATTATAGAGTAGCCATCCTTTGACAGAGGAAATGCATATTGCTGTTGTTTCCAAATTTGCTGCAAACATTCATATCCATGTAGGCCATAAAAAAGAGCCACCAAAATTTTAGACTGATAATGTACATGAGTGATCATTTAGAAAGCAAAAAAATATAATGAAGCATCAAATAACTCTTTTTGTACAATGGGGTAGATAACTTGCAATGTCACACAAAAAAGTCCAGTGAGATTTCTTCCCAAAATTTTCAAAAAGGTAGAGGTTTTTGAAATTGGTAATAACCATAAAAGAATCATGGTCAAGAGAGGAATAATTGCTGGACATGGTGGCAAACACTTGTAATCCCAACACTTGGGAGGCTGAGGCAGTAGGATGAAACAAATGTTCAAGGCCAGCCTCAGCAAGTGAGGCCCTCAGCAACTTAGTGAGACTCTGTTTCACAATAAAATAAAATAGGGCTGGGGAGTGTAACTCATAGGTAGGATGTCCTTGGGTTATATCTCCAGTAACACGCACACACAAACACACATACACACACAAAAGTAGAATTAATACAAAATATTAATACAACACAGAAGAAAATTATACATCTGGATGGAGATTTGAAATTGTAGTAAGGTTTTACATTATATTCAGAGACATGGAAAGACAAGATTAAAGCTGCAGTGAGGGGCTGATGTTTCTGCATGTGTGTTCAATCAGGAAGGTTTAAAAACAGTGTGATTAACTTGCGATCTCAAAGACAGTAGTGTGTCTGATTGTGGGGAAGAGTCTTATTGTGCAAGATGGAGCAGCTGTTCATGCTGGGGAGACATGGAGACAGGGGTATCTGATTATGAGAGATCAATACTTTCTGATTGTGAAGTTTGACAGTCCTAATATGATAAAGAAAAAATTTCTCTCACATGATATAGCATTCTCTGCTTCTTTTAAAAACAAACCTCACTTAGAACATTATTTCTCTTTTAGGTAGGGAGGCACGGAATGGCTATCACATCACAAAACTTCCTTTCGAGGCATTTTCTCTAGAGTACATCATAAAAATGCAGAGAGAAAGAAAAGAATAATGAGCGATGAGGGCCCCTTTTGCTCTGAAAATTCTTTTTGAAAGGGTGGTCTCACCATTTCAATGGCAAATCACATGTATATTTTTCCCCTTTCCAAATTAGAATGTATCATCTATGTAACCTCTCTTGATTACTTCCCTCTCCATCCCAAACGCACTCCCTCATAAGGGAAAAGCAAAACATGCATAGTAGCCAGTGGAATATTTTTGTTTTTAATTTTACTTTTAAATTTTTGTAAGCTACTTTGTGTAATTGCTTACTTCAAACAAATAAGCCCAGCCAATTTGCCCGAGGAGACAAGAAGTGCTTCATGTCCTGAGGACTTTCTGTCTCCCAAAGAGAGTTGAAATCTGGCATCACAGAGCTCCATCATAGCCAAGAAATGAAAGGATTTCTATTTCAATAGCTAGCTGCATTCAGAAATGTTAGCCTAATAGAATGCGTTTGCATAGTCAATAGCACCTAAGAAGGATGGCAAATCAGATGTGTCAGAGAATTCTCTCACAAACTGCTACAGCTGCTGTGTTTCTACCAGAAAATAAATAACAAATGTATTGACATTCCTTTTCCCTAGAAGATCGACTGTGGTGATCAGTGCTGTTGGAAGGGCTGCCTGGCCAAATCAGGAGTTGAATGTGACAGTCTAAGTTGATGCCGCATATGCTGATGTCCTTGTTAATCTAATTTGTGAAAGGATAGCTTGATTCTCCCAATTTGAATTTTCTAGATATTCTTCTATTCTGACACCAAAAGTATGTGCTATTGGGGGACTGATGATGCATACCTTTTAAGTATTTTCTCACCGTTGGCACTTCCTGGGTTGAACCATGGAGTCAGCTGAGGGGAATCACATAACTCCCCTGCCCTCGCATGCTCCCACTTTTACCTTAAACTGGCAATAAAAACATTTACATAAACAAATTCCCAATCATAACTAATCATATGAAAGCTGACAAAAGTATGTTATCCTGCTCGATGAAAATACTAATCAAAGCAGCTTGTCAATTGTTAAAGTTAATGATTTAGATGTGCAACACTCTGACTAAATTTTAGTAGGTAATTACATAATTATGCACAGGTTAACACAATCAAAAATAGCAGTTGCCGCCTCCGTTTTTAAACTGTGTCAGGGTACTGCAGTCTCACGCTGGAAATGGCTGCATTTCTGAGGACGTTTCTGAGCACAGGGATGGTACAACTCTTTGTTGTAGGAAGGATTTTCATGCATCTATATAATACTCCCTAGGTTGAACCATTGAGTCAACCTAGGGCTCATGGGCAGGAGGGGGGTTTTCTCTTATTGCTCAGCCCAATTTGCTGTTGAAACACAGTGTTTACAAGACTCTATTCCATTCTTCAAATTAGCAGGCTTAGTAATAGGATGATTCATTCTAATTCATGAAACCCCTTCTCCCAATTTCAAACTTCAGGAAATATAATATCTGTTACATACTTCAGTATTTTGGGAAAATTTCCCTTGAAACAAATTTCTGGAAAACAAACATTTTATTTATTGATTTCTATCATTCGATTGAACTCATGTTTCAATTTAAAAAGGAAATATCTAGAGGATTGACTTAAAATATATTGTGGTACAGAGCATTGGAATAATGAAATGTTTTCAAGGACTTTCAAAAATAGGTAGCATTATTTTAACTTTGGTTTCTCTGCTTCACATTCAAAATCTGGGAAGAAAAGATGAAGTAAGACCTGGTTCTGCATGTTCTGATCTCCTTTTTCTTTTGCTCCTCTGCCTCCATCTCACCTCTTTTCCTTTGTTGAACTTATACTGTCTCAGAAGCCATAAGAAATATTGGGGGTATTAAAATAAAAACAATGCAACACGAAAATTTAGAAAGTCCTCATTATAGTTAGAAAAGACATGTAGATGAATAAAAGTTGTCTATGAGATAGGTGCTGAAACTGAGTACAAATAGAAAGTTCTGAAAGTAAAAGCAGGAGCACTTAATTTTGCAATAGGGAGGAGGGACAATTTTGGAAGTTCACTAAAATGAAAGTCCTGTATCTAATCTAAGGCGGTGTGGTGGCGCACTCTTGTAATCCCAGCATTTGGATGCTGAGACCGGAGGATCTAGGTTCTCGGCCAGCCTCAGCTACCTACTGAGGTAGTCCGCTACTTAGTGAGACCCTGTTTAAAAATAAAGAATAAAAAATAGGGCTGGGGGTATAGCTCAGAGGTAGAATGCCCCTGAGTTCAATCCCCAGTACCGCAAAAAAAATAAATAAATAAATAAAAGTCTTGTATCTGAATATGAATACTCAAAGTATAAAGTGTTATTTTTATTTAATGGGCAAGGGGGTGGGACACTATTCAAGTAGAGTGGATAACCATTGCAAAGATATAAAGGTCTGAGAGTTTTATTTTTTATTTTTTTTCTGACTTTATTTTTTATTTTTTAAATTTATTTATTTTTAATTGGTGCATTGTAATCATACATCTTTGTTAGGTACAAGCTGGTATAGGTAAAAGCATACATGCACACATTTCTCATTTAACCCTTCCCCAATTCCCACCCCACTCCCTCCTCCTCCCTGCTTCTCAAGTTCAATTTAGTGATTGACTTTGATATGTTCATGAAAGTACATCATGCTCATTAGGGTGTCCCCCCTCCCCCCATCACCTTCTGTTAAGTCAAATTCTTTGCTCACCTAAGGATTCTCCTTCTTCATCTGGAGTCCCTCTTATGTCCCATTTTCTCCCTAGCTTCCACATATTAGGGAGAGCACATGATTTTTTTACTTTTTGTGACTGACTAATCTCACTTAACATAATGTTTTCCAGTTCCATCCATTTCCCTGCAAATAACATAATTTTGTTCTTCTTTATGGCTGAGTAAAATTCCATTGTGTATATATCACATGGTTTTGTAATCCATTCATCTGTCGATGGACATCTTGGCTGCTTCCATAGTGTGGCAATTGTAAATTGTGCAGCTATAAATATACATACACATGTGTTGGTCTGACAGTTTGGTTTCCATTCTTTTGGGTAGATACTCAGAAGTGGTATTGCCGGATCATATGGTAGGTTCATTCCCATTCATCTGAGGATCCTCCATATTGTTTTCCAAAGTGGTTGCAGTAATTTGCAATCCCACCAACAGTGTATTAGGGTTCCCCCTTCTTCACACCTTTGCCAGCATTTGTTGTTTGTGTTCTTGATGATTGCCATTCTGATTGGAGTTAGGTGAAATCTCAAGGTAGTTTTGATTTGCATCTCTCTGATTGCTAATGATGTGGAACATTTCCTCATACATTTATTGGTCATTTGTATTTCTCCTTTTGTGAGGTGTCTATTTAGATCCTTTTCCCATTTTTTGATTGGGTTGTTTTTTTTCTTAGCTGTGAGGTTCTTGAGTTCTCTGTATATTCTAGATATTAGTCCTCTTTCAGAAGAGTAGCTGGCAAAATTTTTCTCCCACTCTGTGTGCTCTCTGTTGAGGTTTCCTTTGCTGCACAGAAGCTCTTCAATTTAATGCAATCCCATTTATTGATCTTCCTTTGAGTTGTTTGTGCTTTGGGGGTCTTGTTGAGAAAGTTCTTACCTGTGCCTGTGTCTTAAAGTGTTGGTCCTATGCCCTCTTCAAGTAGCTGCAAGGTCTCTGGCCTGACTTCCACATCTTTGATCCACCTTGAGTTGACTCTTGTGCAGGGTGAGAAAGTGGGGTTTATTTCCATTTCCATTTTCCTGCATATGGTTAACCATTTTTGCCAACACAATTTGTTAAAAAGGGTATCTTTTTTCCAGCGTATATTTTTGGCTCCTTTGTCAAAAATCAGTTGACTGTAAGTCTGTGGGTCTGTTTCTGAATCTTCTATTCTGCTCCATTGGTCTATGTGTCTGTTTTTGTGCCAATACCATGCTGTTTTTATTACTGTGGCTTGGTAGTAGAGTTTGAAGTCAGATATTGTGATACCTCCCACATAGTTCTTGTTGCTAAGAACTACTTTGGCTATCCTGGGCTTTTTTTTTGTTTGTTCCAAATGAATTTAAGGACTGATTTTTCTATGTCTGTGAGAAGTGACCTTGGTAATTTCATGGGTATTGCATTGAATCTGTAGATCACTTTTGGGAGGATGGCCATTTTGATGATATTTATTCTGCCTATCCAAGAGCATGGAAGATCTTTCTATATTCTAAGGTCTTTATCGATTCCTTTTTTCAACTTTTTATAGTTTTCCTTATAGAGGTCTTTTACCTCTTTGGTTAGGTTTATCCCTAAGTATTTTATTTTTGGGGGTGCTGTTGTGAGTGGAATTGTTTTCTGGATTTCTTTTTCAGTGGGTTTAGGGTTTGCATATAGGAAAGCTTCTGATTTTTTAAGATTGATTTTGTATCCAGACACTTTGCTGAATTTGTTGATCAGTTCTGTAAGTTTTTTGGCTGACTTTGTTGGGTCTTCTAAGTATAGTATCATGTCATCTGCAAAAAGGGATAGTTTTAGTTCTTCTTTCCCTATTTTTACCCCTTTGATTTCCTTCTCTTGCCTTATTGCTTTGGCTAGGGTCTCAAGTACTATGTTGAACAGAAGAGGTGATAATGGACATCCTTGTCTTGTTCCTGTTTTTAGTGGGAACTCTTGTAGTTTTTCTCCATTTAATATGATATTGGCTATAGGCCTATTGTATATTGTCTCTATGATTTTGAGGTATGTTCCTTCTATTCCAATTCTCTGCAGTGCCTTTAGCATGAATGGGTGTTGGATCTTGTCAAATGCTTTTTCAGCATCAATTGAGATGATCATGTGATTTTTGTCTTTGATTCTGTTTATGTGGTGAATTACATGGTTTGTTTTTTGTATTTTGAGCCAGCCTTGCATCCCTGGGATGAACCCGACTTGGTCATGGTGTATAATTTTCTTGATATAGTTTTGAATGCGCATTGCTAGCATCTTTTTTAGCAGTTTTGCATCTAAGTTCATCAGTGATATAGGCCTATAGTTTTCTTTTCTTGAGCTGTCTTTATTTGGCTTTGGTATTAATGTGATGTTGCCTTCATAGAAAGTGTTTGGGAGGGTCCCATTTCTTTCAATTTCATGGAATAGTTTGAGGAGTATTGGGATTAGCTCTTCTATAAATGCTTTATAAAATTCACTTGGAAAACCATCTGGCCCTGGGCTTTTGTTTGATAGTAAACCCTTTATTGCTGTTTCTATTTCTTTGATTGTTATTGGTCAATTTAAGTTTTCTATATCTTCTTGACTCAATTTAGGAAGGTTACATGTATCTAGAAAATTGTCAATTTCTTCTAGATTTTCCATTTTGTTGGATTATAGTTTTTCAAATAGTTTCTGATGATCCTCTGTATTTTCACAGTTGGTGGTATTATCACCTTTTTCATCTCTTATTTTGGTAATTTGGGTTGATTCTCTCTTTCTTTTGGTTAGGTTGGCCAATGGTTTATCTATCTTGTTTATTTTTTTCAAGAAACCAGCTTTTGGTTTTGTTGATTTTCTGTATTGTTTTTTATTGTCTACTTCATTAATTTCTGCTCTGATTTTCATAATTTCCTGTCTTCTACTGGCTTTAGGGTTAGACTGTTCTTGTTTTTTAAGGGCTTTGAGCTGTGTCATTAGGTTATTTATTTGGTGGTTTACCATTCTTCTTATTGGGTACTCAGTGCTATAAATTTTCCTTTTAGTATTGCCTTCAAGGTGTCCCAGAGGTGTTGATATGCTGTGTCTGTTTTCATTGGTTTTTAGGAATTTTTAAATTTCTCCCCTTACTTCTTCTATGACCCTTTCCTCATTGAGCAGTGTAGTGTTCAGTCTCCATGTGTTTACATGGTTACTCTGGGTCTTCTTAGATTTGATTTCTAGTTTCACTTCATTGTGGTCTGAAAAGATGCAGGGAATTATGTTACATTTTTTGCATTTGTCAGTGCTCTTTGTGGCCCAGAATGTAGTCTATTTTTCTTGATGTGGTTTTGAATGTGCATTGCTAGTATCTTGTTTAGCACTTTTGCATCTGCTGAGAAAAATGTGAGTTCAGCTGTAGTTGGGTGAAATATTCTGTATGTGTCTAACAGGTCCATTTGGTTTATGGTATTATTTAGGTTCGAAGCATCTTTACTGAATTTTTTTTAGAAGATCGGTCTAGTGATGTGAGAGGAGTATTGAAGTCTACCAGTATTAGTATATTGGGATCTATGTGTGACTTTATATCATGCAGAGTTTGTTTAATGAAAGTGGCTGCACCTATGTTTGGGGCATACATGTTGAGAATTGTTATTTCCTCTTGCAGGATTTTTCCTTTTACTAGTAAAAAATGACCTGATTTGTCTCTTTTGATAAGCTTAGACTTGGAATCTAATTTATCTGATATCATAGTTGCTACTCCTGCTTGTCTTCCAGTTTGATTGGCATGGATTACCTTACTCCAGTCCTTCACTTTTTGTTTGTGGGAATCTTTGCTTGTAAGGTATGTTTCTTGCAGGCAGCATATAGATGGATTTTGGGTTTTAATCCATTTTGCCACCTTGTGCCTTTTTATTGGGGAGTTGAGAACATTGAGAGATGATTTTTAATTCCTAACATTTTGAGTTTTGACTTCTGTTTGCAGTAGTTTTTGTTTTTCTTTACTTAGTTGTTTGCTTCTTGGAAATTATTGTTTCTCTGGTTCTGATGTTTACTTGTTAGTTCTTCTTTGTAGTTAATCTCTTTGAGTATTTTCTCTAGTGCTGGTTTGGAAGACATAAATTCTTTCAGTTTCTGTTTGTCATGGAAGGTTTTTATATCCCTGTCAATTTTGAGAGAGAGTTTTGCTGGGTAGGAGAATCTTGCCTGCAAGTTATTTTCTTTCAGAGTTTGGAGTATGTTACTCCAGCCCCTCCTGGCTTTCATGATCTGATTTGGGAGATCTGGAGTGATTCTAATTGGTTTGCCTCTAAATGTCACTTGGCCTTTTACTTTTGTTGCCTTTACCATTCTCTCCTTAGCCTCTACATTAGTCAACTTGATTATTATGTGGCATGGTGAACCTCTTCTTTGGTCTTCTCTAAAGGGGGTTCTATATGTTTCCTGTACCTATGTGTCTACTTCTCTTTATATGTTTGGAAAATTCTCTGATATTACTTCTTTGAAAAGGTTCTTTATTCCATTAGTTTCAACTTCTAATCCTTCTTGTATGCCTATTATTCTTAGGTTAGCTCTTTTAAAGTTGGTCCAGATCTCACCAATGTCCAATTCATATTGTCGAATTTTTTTTCTAGATTATGTACAATGGCTTCATTTTTGGAATGGTCATCTTCTAGGAGTGATATTCTATTTTCCATGTAGTCTAATTTACTGTTTCTAGTTTGTATTGATGCTTTCACTTCTATTACTGCATCTTTCACATCTTTTACTTCCCTCAAGGCTTTTCTATGATTCCTGCTCAGGGTGTCGATTCTTTGTTTATTTAATCCTTAATTTCTTTTTTCTTTCTTTTTTTTTTTTTTTGCGGTACTGGGGATTGAACACAGGGGTATTTTACCTCTGAGCTACACCCCCAGCCCTATTTTTTATTCTTTATTTTGAAACCGGGTCTCACTAAGTTGCGGAGTGCCTCACTAGGTAGCTGAGGTTGGCCTCGAAGCCGGATCCTCCAGTTTCAGCCTCTCGCATGCTGGGATTACAAGCGTGCGCCACCATGCCCGGCTCCCTTAATTTCTTTCTAGCTTTCTCTGCATTCTTTCTGGAAATTTTGTATCATTTCTATTATTAAAGATCTGAATTGTTCTTCTGGTAATCTCTGCCATTCAGTGTTGTTGAGTTCTCTTATTGTGGGATTGTGTTGACTCATTGTCTCTTTGCAATTTTTTCCCCTATGGTTTCCCTGTTCTTAAATTTATATCTTTGCTGCTCTTGCATGCTTTCTCTGAATTTATAGGTTTTTTATTTTTATTTTCTCTCTGTGAATGGTATCTTGTACTTAGTTTCATTTACTCTGGGACTTCTGCCACTCTATTGGTGCCTTTGGTGGTGGGTTTCAGGTTGACTTCTAGGGTCTAGCAAAAGCTAACAAAACAACCAATCCTCTGAACAAACATAGATAAATCAAAGCAATGCAAAGTGAAAACAGAGTAAAAACAAAATAAAACAAAAAACCCAGAACACAAAAAGACAACAACAAGAAACAAAATAAACCCTGCAAGTTTGTAAGAACAGACCTGATTTGGGCTCTGCAGATCTTTTGGGTAGATCCCTACTGCTGTGGGTGGCTGGCAAAATGTCAGCTGCCACTGCTGAGCATGTGCTCCTTTGTTCTCCTTAGTCTGCTTTCTGGGTTCTGATCAGCTGCTTTTGTTGCTTTGTTCACTTTTCTGCTGTTTTGCTTTTCTTTCCTTCCAGCAAGGAAGGAAAAGGAAGGAAAATGAAGGAGCTTGAACCAAATGCTGTTTTTGTGGCAGTTTTGATTCAAGCTCTGCAATGCAGTTGAACGCTACTCCGGCTCTGGAGGCAGAGGTGAGCTGAGATGGACTCGTGCAGTCTTAAGCTGGTCGTACCATGAGTTCCGGTCACTTTCGAAGGTGCTGTGATATGCCGTGTGGTTAGCATGTGGAGTTCAGGAGTTGCTGGTCGTTGGGAATGCAGAAGGTCATTACATATTTCTTCGTTAGTAGACCCCCGCCAGGGGATGGCTCAATGGTGACCGCCCCTCTGCAGTGTAGCACCACTGCCATGTAGACGGGCTTCTTTGCTCTCCCTGATCAGCTTTCTGGATTCTGTTCAGCTGTATTCCAGTTTTGATAGCATTGTTCACTTTTTTGTTGCTTTTTTCTTCTGTCAAGAAGCTGCTTTTATGGCAGATTTAAATAGAGCTCACAACACCTGATGAGAGGTTTCTCACTCTGATGACATCTTCCCAGAAGTCTGAGTCTGAGTTTCATGGTGTTGTGTTTGCAGAATTTTGGTCCATCCAGAATTTAAGTAAAGGAATATAAAGGAGACCTTTGGGGAAATCGATTATGGAGCCTAATACTTCTGGGACTGCAATGTAATAATTGTTTTCCATCTCACATGAACTTGCTTCGTAATAGCAATTACTATTTTCCTAAATCAAGATGTGTCATCGTCTTCTTGTTCCTTCCAAAAGATAAAGTTAGTGGAATGTCTGTTACATCTGTAAATTCTTCATTTAAAACTTCCTTTTTGCTTTCTTTTCATCTCTTTAAAAGAATAGAGGTAAACTTTTTTTTTTTTTCGGTACTAGGGATTGAACCCAAGGGCATTCTACCTCTGAGCTACACCCCCAGTCCTATATTGTATTCTTTATTTTGAAACAGGGTCTCACTAAGTTGCAGAGTGCCTCACTAGATGAGGCTGGCTGCAAACTCAGATCTTCTGGTCTCAGCCTCCCAACTACTGGGATTACAAGTGTGCACCAATATACCCAGCTAGAGATAAACTTGTTGTATAGTTACCTAAATGGATTGAAGACTTCCAATTGGTCATTTTCATGGGCTAATAGATGGCATTCAATTAAAGCAATGAAATTAACTAGGTATCCTCTCTGAGACTTAAAATATAGGATCTGGCACAAAATTTATATGCTAATGTTTTATTGCAGGGTACAGTTCAGGGGTAGCAAGAATGAATGGAAAAGAGAAATAAAGGAGATACAAAACAAATGTAATATGTTACGAGGTGACCATAGCTTCGAAAGAAAACAGACAAATTTTCTTTACTCAGTCTTTTGGGATGTCTGTGGAGAACCATATGGAACCATATTCCCATATATAGTCTGCAAAGGGAAAAGAAGAAGAGAAATTTATCTTCAGGATCCTTGTGTTTGCTTTTCAAAGTGTGTTCTATGGATCACTAACTCTTTACTCTTCCAGGTTGTATTGCCAGGAAATACATTACACAGCCATGACACTGTCTATGATTCCAGAAGAAAAGGAACATGGCATATCATAAAGTCCAATGCAAATGGGGGAGGGAGTCTTCTGAGAGAGAAGGAATAGACTTTGGGGTCTTAGAGGTGATTATTTTAGCCCAAAGTATATAGTACTGAAAGCTTTCATAGACAGGAAGGACCACTGACCTTGCATGGACTATTCATTTACTAATCCTATGAATTCCACAGGTTTCTAGGTGAAATTTATTCCCTATGGTGCAGTTGTAGCTTAAGACAGACCAAAGGGATAGAAATCCCTCTGAACACACCTAGTTACCATCTGAACAGTTGCTCATGTGCCTCTGCTGCATGTCCTGTGACTAGAGGCCATTTCCAGTCCGACAACCAGCATTAAACACGACTGTCAAATGCTTTCTCTTCAGCCTCATTGTACTGTGGCCTCTCTTTAAAATTCCTATGAACAAATGTTAAAACTTTAACAAATTGACAGTAATTTTGTTAATGACTTTCAAAAATAAAGTGAATTTCTGACATGTATTGGTCAATTCCATCTAGGCACAATTCCTGCAATGTAGGTCATCAATTGCAAATGGACAAGATTGACTACAGATTGTGGAACTCAGACTGAAATGAAAAAGACATTACACTTTCATACTGGAATATGAGTTCTTTAAATTTTTATGCCTATGGAATATATGTACATACATATATGTATACACAAGCAAGAAATGTCACCTTTAATAATTTATTTTGATTTAGAAGACTATACATACACGTGTATACACACATACATACAAGAAAAATATACAGCCAGATGTGGTGGCACATGCTTGTAATCCCAGCATTTAGTAGGCTAAAACCAGAAGATCCAGGTTCACGGCCAGCCTCAGCTACCTACTGAGACACTCCACAACTGAGTGATACCCTGTTTCAAAATAAAGAATAAAAAATAGGGCTGGGCGTGTATCTCAGAGATAAAATGCCCTTGAGTTCAATCCCCAGTACCGCAAAAAAAACAAAAAAACAACCACAAAAAAACAAAACAAAACAAACCCCCAGAAAAATAGATAGCTAGATGTCACCTCTCACTCATAGTTAATTTTGATTTAGAAGACAAGAACATAATTTTTACTTAGAAAATCACATTTAAGAGTTTATTATTAACAGTTTGTTTCTTAGATTTGGAAGGTAAGAGTAAAAGAAATACCAGCACCTATGCACAAAAGCATTTTTAATCTATTTTTAATTTCGGTTTCTGTCAAACCTGAACTATGGATCTATTGTCCTTCTTGGCATTGCATCGAACCTATTTGCTGCTCTGCTCATAAATGCTAATATTTGTGTGACATGCAGAGCCTGGCTCCTGCCGCTTTTGCTTCAGGCATCACCTCGTTATTCTTTTCAGCTCCTTATTAGAAAAAAGACAGTGACCTCTTACTTGGGTCCCCTATCCATTTAGAACCTGTGAAAGGGCAACTCATCTCAAGGCTTCAGTGTACCTGCTGTGTGTCTAAATCACCTTATATCCTTATCTTTCCATTTCCATCTCAGAATAGAAATACATAGACAAAGTACCCACTTTCTGCTCCTGTTCCTTGTTTATCAAAGAGCTCATGATAACTTACCCTCATTTAAAAGATACCTGTGCTTACAGTGTGTTTGCTAATGGAGAGAAATTTTTCTAGTGTTGATCTCTTCTTTACCACTGTTCTCACTTGTGTTTTCCTTGTTAATGACTACTAATTAATATCTCTTAAAAAAACAATCCCAGCATTATATTTCCTATGTGTTTTTAGGAAGCCTTGTTTGATTCATCCTACTCCCAGTTTTAATTCTGAGTTCTTTGGAGCATCAAACTTTTTCTTCTTCCATTTAGACATATTTTGAACATAAGATGTCAGAATTGTTTTTAAATGAAGAATTTGGTCACAGCAACGAATACTGAAGTCTTTCTATTAATGGAAATCTTTCCTAGAGCCCACACCTTCAGATGCTTTAAAGCTAATGGAAGTAAAACATCATTATAGAACCTGAATTTAAGACATTTCCATACAAATTCAAACCCAACAGACAATTTTCACAGATGACATCAAATTTCACAGTTTCTTTCTTTTCTTTTTCTCTTTTTTCTTGTGTGAGATTCATTTATATAAATGATTACTTTGATCAACCACCCCGAATGAGAATCCTTCTACTACTTGACAACCATGTTTCTGACCAGTTTTGATGATAGGGTCAAAGGGCTGTGCACCATGTGAAATAAAGCATCAGTGTGTGCAAGGACAGTCTCACAATGTGCATGCTCTGTCAGAAGTCAAACTGCACATTACCAAGGAATAAAACGAAGAAAAGAGAGATGAGCTGTTTCAGAAAAATGTCTTTGAACAATAAGAAAGCAAAAGGTTTATTACAAGTTACTATAAGAAAATCCTTTGGGATGCTGTACTATTTCTCAAATCAGCATGATCTCCAGTTTTACTATTGAATAATAGGGTTAAAGTAAGCACTGAAACCAGGCCAGGCAAAAATCCAATGCGGACATGGAAGGGCAGGTGCTGCACTGAGTATCTCCACTCTTGATTGGCATTTTTTCAGAGTGCACAGTCATTTGTCCATAGACCTCATCTTCATTCTTTAGGAGACTGGGTTTAATGGAGAGAAAGCAGCATTTACTAAGTCTCTGCATAAATAAAATTTTTTTTTTTTTTTTTTTTTTTGCAGTACTGGGGATTGAACTCAGGGGCATTCTACCTCCGAGCTACACCCCCAGCCCTATTTTTTTATTCTTTATTTTGAAACCGGGTCTCACTAAGTTGCGGAGTGCCTCACTAGATAGCTGAGGCTGGCCGCAAACCCGGATCCTCTGGTCTCAGCCTCCCAAATGCTGGGATTACAAGCGTGCGCCACCACGCCCGGCTCCATAAATAAAAATTTTACAAGATGTATTTTATTTATCATTTTTCTGTGGTACTGGGGATTTAACCCAGGGGTCTTCTTCCTTTGAGCTACATTCCCAGCCTTATTTTATTTTGAAACAGAGTCTCACTAAGTTCCTGAAAGTCTGGCTAAGTTGCTGAAACTGGCCTTCAACCTGCTATCTTCATGTTTTATCCCACATACTGATGTTACAGGTATGCACCACCACACCACACTAGGTTAAAAGATAAATATACTTTGAATTTTAGAAGTTTGAAATGTTATAAAATCAGCATACAGTTTTTCTATGAAAAAAAGATTCAGAGTACTTAAAGAATTGATTAAGCATTGAGCAGAAAGTTATTTTCAACAGAGGCACTGATGTAGTCCTTGTGTTTGTGCTTTTGGCATGGTTGGTCACCAAGTGGTTTCTCCAGCTATATAATTGTGGAAGGAGATCAAAGATAGTCATATCTTTGTTTAGCATGCATGAAATAAAAAAAGAAAAATAGGTTTATGAGAAATGGACTTGAATTGCTAGTCTAGACTCCAGAGGCTGGCATACCAATCACCTCAAGAGGATTTCTGGGTAACATTCAATAAAAATATGTGAGATGCTTACTTTCCAAGAGTAAGAGGTACCAGAATGACTTCTTATGCACTAAGTTGTGGTCAGTTCAGGAAAATCCAGGGAAATAAATAAACCATGCCATATTATTTTATCTCCTTCACTGCCCAGAAAGAATTCAATTCTAGACATCATTCTTTCCCTATACTGGCATCCAACTGGTCTTTTTCATGTTTTTGCCTATGTAAAACTCTTCAAAGGATGGTCATTATCTATAATGTAAAATTCAATCTATTGACTAATGTATATGCTCCTTTACTTATCCACCTCTTGAGGAAATGAATGTTTAGTTTTATCTAGTCACTTCTCTAGTAGTACCACACATTACAACAATCTTTCTGTGTAATATATAACTCTGATCATGACTTTTATACACGTCATTCCTTTAGCTTGTATACATTACCACCTTGCTTTTTATATATGTATCATACCTTTACTTAGTTTTTAAAAAACAGATCAATATCACTGCCAAAAAAGCCCCGGGTGTACAATACAGTGTAGATAGTTCTTTTCTGTATATGCTTTCATTGTTTCATTCTTATTGCTTTGCTTATCTTTTTCTCTCAGTGTAAACAATTTGAGGGCAAATTTTAGATCTTGCTCATCTTGTACATCAACACTTAGCTTGATATCTGTGCACAAAATATGATAGGATGAAAAATTTTATAGGAAGAGCAAATGGATGAATCTAGAAAGTGTGATTGTCATAGATACTTTCTGGAAACTACTAAATCTATCATATTTAGTCTGGAAAATGGATACCAATCCAAAAGCCAGTTTTGGATTTAGGGACATCTCCAAAGAAGGCTTGGAAGTCCTTCCTTTAGAGCAGAAAACATTATTTACACAAATCTATAACTTCTTTAGTTGTCAATGATGAGGGAAGTAAGTTGGTATTGCTGAGCGAAGTAAGTTGTGTATCCCAAATCATTGGTCCCAAACCTGGTATGTTTTTTGGAAGAAGCCAATGAATATTTTAACTGATTAATTAATTTTGGATTGGTTAAGGCTTGAAAGATATAGTCATTACAGTATAAAAGATTGAAACTTCAAGGTAATGCTTTCTGCAAAGCAATGAACCAACTTGCAAAATTGCTGACCTAAATAGGGTAGTTAGAAGAAGCAGAGATGGGGTGAGTGAACCTATACAATGTAGAGAGTTCATAATGAAGAGAGGAGATGACTTATTCATCTTGCATTTTCAGCACCTAGTGCAGGGCTTGATACTTGGTGGATGCTCAATATAGTTTTGTTGAATAATTGAATGACTGAGTGAATGAACAAGCCAGGCAGACAGAAGGAGGGAGATATAAAGAGATGCTATATTTGGGTAAGTTTTCAGTAGAAGATCACAGAATGAAAAATGTTCTACTCTGATCATGAATAAAAAACAGAGAAATATATGAAGTATTAGCAGAAGGAGAATAGAACAAGCCTAGACTCTTTTTAAAGCTTTATGTATATGTAATTTGCCATAAAACTCCCTGATTTTAAGTGTACATTTTGATAGAGCTTTATTAAATTTAGAGTTGTTCAATCAAAAACACAATCTAGTTTTAAAACATTTTCATCATTTCAACAAGTTCCCTCATACCCATTTCTGCCAATCCTCACTCCTATCGCCAGCCTTAGACAAACATTGATCTGTTCTCTGTCTCTATAGTTTTGCCTTTTCTAGAAATTTCACATAAATGTAATCATGCCATGTGTAGTCTTTTGTGTGTAGCTTCTTCCACTTAGTGCAATGTTTCCAAGGTGTCATATTGCTTGCATCAGAGATTCATTCCATTTCTATTGTTGACTAGTATGTGCATTTAATTTATACTATTGCATTTTAAAAGTTTTAATTACAAGATAACCAAAATTATACAAAAATTTACTTATTTATTATGGAGAAAAATTACTACTAGTCTACACAACCAAATATTTAATCATAGCAGTTTAATAAATCATAAGTAGTAATTTATGGAGATGCTCAAAAATGTAATCACATTTTATTGGTAGAAAGTTTTAGTTTGTGAAATTAGACAACTTTATCATTCCCATTTAAAAAACTTTTTGAGTTTAAATGACCATAGCATAAAATTACTTTTGAACATGCAATGTACATCTTTAGATAGTTTTTGCAACAAGATGAAAATTATGTACTTTAAACTGCAAAGAAATACTGTTTGGTTAATTGAATGCAATAGCTTATGATTCACTGTGGGTCCAACATACAAATGAGAATACATATGTTTTCCAGGGTTTGAAATCTCTTAATGATATAGAAGTAAAAGTATTGTCAGATCAAGGTGTGTTAAAAGCTTTCTGAATAAAATGGCTGCTTCTGGCTTGAGAATTTGTTCTCTTAAATTGCTTTAGTTCCAGAGGGCTTGTATTTCATTTCTCATTTGTCAGAGTACATAGACAAAGGGGGCTGGAGATAAAGACTACGCACAAGAAACAAAAGAATGAAAAGAAAACAAGAGCTTGGTTTCAGTTCCCTCTTTGGAGCATGCCTGAAGTGGGCAGGGGAGAGGTAGGTGAGCTGGTTCGTCACTTACCTGGAAAGGAACTATGAGGTAGGGGTTAGCATCCCTCTTCTCCACAGAAACTTCCATCCTAATGTATCCCTGACTGCAGCATCTCTGCAGTAAGTCCCCTGGGGTCTCCACGCAGGTTCTCCAGCACTGGGCTTCCTCAGAACTTGTGTTTGTTCTTTTGTTCTGCTCACTTTGCTTTCCCTCCCTGAGAAATATGAGTAATCTAAGTAATAGGGTTTTTGAAGCCTGTCCTTCCACAGGACACATTTCTCTCTACAACTTGAACAAACCTCTCCATCCTCAAAACACTTTAAGGTGAGGCAGTTGGTAGAAAGAATGAAGTCACCATTGTATAAAGTAGAATTCACTTATGCCAAAAAAAAATCATGAACTAGATTATGCATTATATAAAAGAAGGCCTTTGCTATTTACAAATTCAGGGACCTAGAGTCAAGGCCAATATAAATGCCAGTAACTTTCCAAAAGAAAAATAGGTTAACTGAGGTAATAGTCTGTTTGTAAATATCCTTGAGATTTCTATGACATCCCAGTATTATATTAATTGTCACTTTAAGTGCTTGTACGTCCTCCATGGCCATGCCTATGCCTTATTTATAACACTTACAGCTCGTGTTTTGAATAGTCCAAACTCTACAGGTGATAAAGAGAAAATAAAATTTTATTATTTCTCAAAGGATCATCATAAAACATGGCATTCATTAACATCTCAGGTGAATTTCATGGTTGCCTGATAACCTTTAGGTCTTAAAAAATAAAATATCAGTTTAGTCAAGTTTAAAATTACAACTCCAAATCCAATGTAGTGGTCTCCTCTCTCCAGCCCATTTTTGAACTTTAATTTGTGTGGGGGTGGGAGTGAGAGGCTTACCTGCTCTTATCTCCTCTTCTCTCTCCATTTGGTTTTATGTTGAAGCAGGCAGAGGGAATTTCATACAGGAGTCATGAGTTCTGTTTAAGTAATACTGCTATGGCTATTATTAATCACTGTCATCCCCTGGAAATTTCCAACTGGCCATAGACATCTTCTCTGTGACAATGTGTTCAAATGACTGAACCCCTTCAGGATCTTCCTCCTTATAGTTTCTGGAAATGGGGATCTGCTTTTGCTGTTTTTTTTGACTCCTCCCCATCAGGATGATCCTCACCCTGTAGCCTCTGGTTGCCTAGGTATCTGCTCAGTTGCTGGCCTTCTTAGGTTTGGTTTCAGCATGCTGATTTAAGCCCAGTTTTTGTTTAGATCATAAAGGCACCCATTCTTGTTACTCTAGTTTTGAGGCAACAGGTGTAGCACCATACTGTTCTAATAATACATCCTATTTCAATTGCCTGATGGCTGACTTCCACTTCACTTCCCTAAAATGATCATGCCCTTGAACTGAGAGAGGAGGGAGTTATAATGATATCTGGATTTTCAGAACCTAGATTAGTACTTGGTAAAGAGAAGGGGTTCATTAAATATTTGACATTAGTGAGTAGATAAACTAATGAATGCATTTTTATAATGAAGAAAAATCTGTGCTGTGGGGTGTAGTGACAGAATTCTTATCTAACATGTGTGAGGCCCTGGGTTTGATCCCTAGAATTGTAAAATACATACGTACGTACATACATACATACATCATACATAAATATCAACCCCAGGATATTGATATTATCAAGAAGTATAAAATATAGCTATTTCATTCAAGTATATTAACCGTATATTTCCCTATTATTTAATAACATAAATATTCCAAATATAAAAATCCTGTTATGTTTCAGATGAGTTGAGTTTTTTTTTTTTTTTCACCAAGTTTATCATATTGTTGCTCCTCTAACACATTTATTGAAATCTGGGAAAAGCTATAAGCACTAGAGTTGGAGTGATGGACACTTTGGGACATCTCAATCAGAAGTCACTTCAACTGAATGGCTCAAGTCAGATATGAGCAGTCCTATAGTTTGAGAGAAACACAAATGGTCTGTGACTGGGCTGGTTACTTCCTCAGTCCACAGTACATTCCACCTTATTAGTTTTTGAGCAGTTTGTAGAGGTGGGCTTTTAGGGCAGCCAGTGTTTTGTTTTTGTCTGTTTTGTCTGAGCAAAGGCATATGGAAAAGATGTAGTAGTAGCAATTTCACTCTTGACTTGTCACAAAGTTTTTTGTCATGGTAATTTTTGTAAAGGTAATAAATAGTAAAACTTCACTTCCTGTAGGCATCTGTACTTTCCCTTTATATAAGTTTTCCTTAAATATCTCTAGATTCCAAATCTCTACCCTCAGATTGTCTCTTTGTTTATATTTTATTTTTTACAGTGCCGGGGATTACACCCAGGATCTTTTTAAAATATACTTTTATTGGTGCATTGTGATTATACACCATAAAGAGGTATAGAGTGCTAAGTACCTACATGCACACAGCATTTGATGTGTTTCCCTCTAGATCCCACTCACTCCTTTCCCTTCTCCATTCATGTTATTGAGATTGGTATTGATAATTTTGTACATGTACATAGCATTATTTGAACTGTTGCCTTCAAGTCTCCTTCCCTCTACTCTCTACCCTAAACCCCCTCCATCACTCCATTGAAGTCTCTCTTCCTTTATCTGAGGTTTCTTTTGTTACCCAATTTCTCTCTAGCTTTTACATATGAGAACAAAACATACAACTCTTTGATTTCTGAGACTGGCCAATCTCCCTTAGTATTCTCTAGTTCCAGCCATTGTGTCATTTGCAGGAACCCAGGGTCTTATGTAGGCTAGGCAAGTGCTCTACCACTGAACTACACTCCAGCCCTGTCTTTTTGTTTACAGAAATAGTTAATGCAAGCCCTCTTTGTTAACAAAAGTTTTTACAAATAACTCTCAAATACCAATAGAAACAAAGGCAGTGGCCTCCTGGGACCTTATAATACCTGCTGGCTAAGACCACTTGGGATCAAGACCCTGCTCTATCACTTTGCATCTTGTTTTTTCATTAGCAAAGTGAAAAAACAATATAATTTATCATACAAGTAAATAAAATAGAATCAAAGGCTAATTTATCAACAGGTAACAAGCTATGGATTTTATCAAAGGTGTGTTTGTATTAAGCACTCAGTACTCAAAACTTCTGGGGAAATGAACATCACTTTCAATTTTATTATTCTGGCTGCTGCTAGACTATAAATCTGAAGCATAAAGAATGTTTGCTAGCCAGGAGTGGTGATGCACGCTTGTAATCCCAACATTTGGGAGGTTGAGACCAGAGGATCTGGGTTCACAGCCAGCCTCAGCTACCTAGTGAGGCACTCTGCAACTTAGTGAGATCCTGTTTCAAAATAAAGAACAACAACAACAACAAAAAAATAGGAATTGGGGTATAGCTTGGAGGTAGAATGCCCCTGAGTTCAATCCCCAGTACCACACACACACACACATACACACACACACACACACACACACACACACACACACACAATGGTTTGCTTATAGATAAAAGTGCTCCCTGTGCTTAGTCCAAATATTGTGACCTGGAAAGTACTTGAGGGTTACCCCTTGGGTCTGGCTTCATAGGATATTCCTAGGGGTCTCTGCTCACTCGATTTTCTTCAAGGAAAATCTGGACAGGTGCAAATACTTTTCAGTTGAAAATATGCTATGGGCTTTATTAAAACTCTGAAAACTTGTCAGAAAAGGGATTATTGTCCCCATTTTACAGATAAGGAAAATGAACCTTCAAGAGGTTAACTGAGGTGCACAAGGTCACATGATATTTAAGAGTAAAGTTAGGATTAGAACCCCATTCCTCTGATTTTCACCCCATATTCTATCTGCTGTGTGCTGTTGCAAAGCCTGAAAGGTTATCACAACACAGAGGAAAGTTAATTTGGCTCTGGATTTATTAACCTAAAGGGGAATCCAATCAATGTTGGTAGAAAGCCATGAGAAGTATTTTTCTTTCTATACTGATGTTCTAACCAGGACAGCACAATCTCTCCCATCTGGATCAGAATCAGAATTCCAAATACCAGAACAAGCTAAATTTCTCTTTCATTTCTGTAGCTGTATCTGTCTTTTTTTGGGGGGGGGGAGGGGCAGTGTGGTAGGGGTTATATATGTTGCTAAAATTTCTAACTGGCATCTGGGAACAACTCTCTTTATTATACTGATTTTTTATGATCTGCCCCGGCACCTTTCTGGATTTGTGATTGTGCATGAGGAATCTAATAAAAGAGCAAATATTCACATGATTCAAAATGAAAGTGCAAAGGCAAACTCAAAGGCAGCTTAGAATTTCTGTAGGTCAATTACCATTCAAGAGGACACGTCTGCAGCAAAACTTCCTTCTTTGAGTGGAATACTGGCTCACAGCCAGGAAATGGCATTTTAAGTGTGGTCTTCCTGACTTGGAATGAGAATGCGCTTTGCCTAATCCCAAGAGAATCAAGGTAGAGGTAAAAAAGGGAGGTGAGACTTTAAAATTATTATAGGGATCTGAAGTACGTGTGTGCCTTTCATTTTCATAATGAATAAATTGCCATGATGTAAGGCATCTATCTATCACAATTGAACTTTGTTTAGCCATGAGCCCTAGTTTATTTTTTTCACATTCAATTTTTTGTTGTGAAAAGAAAAGTCTGAGTATTCATTTTGTATTATAATTAAAACACAATGCTCCTGGTAGCAGGAATGTCTACATATTTAATTTTTTATAAAAATCAGTTTTTCTAGCCGGGCGTGGTGGCGCACGCTTGTAATCCCAGCATTCGGGAGGCTGAGACCGGAGGATCCGGGTTCGCGGCCAGCCTCAGCTACCTAGTGAGGCACTCCGCAACTTAGTGAGACTCGGTTTCAAAATAAAGAATAAAAAATGGGGCTGGGGGTATAGCTCGGAGGTAGAATGCCCCTGAGTTCAATCCCCAG
>PVLC010016554.1:0-35239 GCA_004027655.1 Graphiurus murinus | reverse complement strand
ATTGTGAACAATTATTAGCAAATGAACTTAACAAACTCATTACACATAAAGTGTATAGAAAAAGTCTTACTTTCATATATTATCAAGCAAAAAATTAAAAACTTTATCATTTATAATTGCATAAAAGCTCCTCACACATCAGGTAATAAACCTAAGAAAAAGTATGTAAGACTTCAAGCCAAAAAATCACCAAATATTACTGAAAGAAAATAAGTAAATGGATAGACCCAGTTCATGGATTGGAAGATTCCAATTTTATCATAGGGATGTATCAATTCTTCTCCAGTCAATTTTTACATTCAACTCAACCCTGAAGTCCCAGCAAATTATTTTGCAGAAACGAAAAAATTAGTTCTAAAATTTGTAGGGAAATGCAAAATACCAAAAAGAGCAAATACAATTTTGAAAAACAAAAAGAATGATGGAGGACTTTTACTACCAGGTAGCAGGATTAATGAAGATTAAAACAAAGTAGAAATGGTAGACATATAGACAAATAGACTAATAGCATAACATCAGAATACCTAGAAATAAACACTGATTTTTAAAATGTACTATGCCATTCTGTATGACTTCGCCCCCCTTCCCTGACCCCCCTCAGTAATTCCCCTGGAGTCTCTGCTCATCTGTCTGATGTTGTCTTTATTTCTGAATATCTCTCTAACTTCTGACTAAGAGAGAACATACATCTACTCGTCCTTTGGAAATGTAAAAATAAATTTATTAATTTAATTAAATGTACTATGAAAACACAATGAGGAAAGGGTATATTCTTTTGTAAGTGGTACTATATCAACTGACTATTTATGTTGGGAGAAAATAAGCCATAAGAAATTTCAGATGGAAATTAATAATAAAGCTTAATATTCAAACTTAATAAAAACCCTTGAGAAGACAATGTTTACAAACAGCATGCACCCCCAGGGAGGGAAATATATTTTTATAAAAGAGCACTATCCATAAAGGAAAAGATCAATACATTGAACATTATCAACATTAAAAATGTTGATTATTAGGCCAGGCATGGTGGCACATGCCTGTAATCCCTGTACTTGGGAGGCTGAGACAGGAGGATCACAAGTTCAAGGACAGCCTCAGCAAGTAGTGAGATTTTCATCAACCTAGCAAAACCCTGTTTCCAAATAAGAAATAAAATCGGACTGGGGTGTAGCTTGAAGTTAGAATGACTCTGGGTTCAATCCCTAGCACCACACACACACAAAAAAAAAAAAAAAGAAAGAAAGAAAAAAGAAAAAGAAGAAGAAAAATGTTGATTATCAAAAGCTAGTATTAAAAGAGAGACAAAATAAAACACAAAGTTGAAAAAGATTTTTATAGTATATATGTCCAATAATATGTCCAATAAAGAACTGGTATCCATAGTACCTAAATAACTATCATAAATGAATAAGAAAAAAATCAGATTACCATTGTTAAATGAGAAAACATTTTAATAGACATTCCACAAGGGAAAACTTCCAAATACCCAACAATCATAGAAAAAGCCAATTAACACTAGTTGTCATGTAAATGCAAATTAAATGACACTTAGACACACACACACACACATACACACACACACACACACCCCAAAATGGCTAAAATTAAGAACACTGAAGACAGCCAGTGTTGGCAAAGAAGAACCACAGCTCCCATTGTACAGCTACTTTGGAAAGCTCTTCAGCAGAATCTACTAATGTCAAATGTGCATATCTGCGAACCAGTAATTGTACTCCTATGTGTATCTCTAAAAGAAATGCTTATACTCGTGTGCAATAAAATACATGTGGAAGAATTTTTATAGTAGCACAATTTTAAATAGCTAAACTGGAAAGAACTTGTGTCTATCTACAGTTGATGAAATAAACAATGATTTGTCCATACTACAGAGTATTATAGGGCAATTATAAAAACAAACCCCTGCCACCCACAATAACTTAGATGAATTTCAAAAACATAACACTGGGCAAAAGAGCCAGGCATAGAAGAGTATATGTCATATGGTTCCATTTATAGCAAGTTTGATAATAGATAAATTAATCTACAGAGATTGGTAAATCAGAAAAGCAGCTGGGAGGCAGCACGGCTTGAAGAAGGCACAATGAAAGAGGCTCTAGGGTGCTGGTGGATGCTGACTTGAAAATTATGGAACTGACAAGGGAGGGGGAACATGGTAAGAGTTCATGGAGCCATGTGATAAGTTTTGTATAGTTATCACATGTATTTTTGAAACTTTCAAAAGAAATGCTCTTTAAAAAAGTGAACTGACTATGCTTATATAATATTGCATCACTAGATGTTGGGAAGGCTTTCAAGGAATACTGATTATTTTTGTACTTGTGAGTTTAAAATTATTTCAAAATAAAGCCTGTAGTCAGGTGTGTTGGTGTATATCTGTAATCCCAGTATTTGGGAGGCTGAGACAGGAGAATCTCAGGTTCAAGGATAGCCTCAACAACATAACAAGAATCTCAGCAACCTAATGAGACTCGATTTCAAACCAAAAAATAAAATCAGACTACTGGTGTAAATTAGAGGTAGAATCCCCAGTACCACAATAAACAAACACATACATACATAAGTGAATGAATAAACAAATCTTATTTTTATTTTAAAATATTTAATTGACAAATATTGTACATATTCAAGGTATACAATATTAGGATTTGATGTACATATAGTATAATGGGCATCATAAGTTAATTAAACATAATGTATATTATATCTAATTATTCATGCTATTCAGGAGATCCCAGAACATTTTCATCTCATAACTGAAAGCTTGTACTCTTTGGCCAACATGTCCTCTTTCCTCCCTCTCCCTCTCCTTACCCCCAGCCTCTGGCAACCAACATTATACTCTCTGCTTCTACAATTTCAGCATTTTGGATTCTACAAATAAGTAAGATCATATAGTATTTGTCTTTCTGTATCTGGCTTAGCACAATGTCCTCCAGTTTCACCCATGTTGTCAGAAATGGTAGGATTTCCTTCTCCTTGTGACTAAATAATATTCAATTACACACATGCACACACATGCTCAGCCCCACCACAATTTCTTTATCCATTCATTTACCTGTTGATTGACGTGGGTAGTTTCCATACCTTTATTATTGTCAATAATGCTGCGATTAACACAGGAATAAAGCTATCTCTTCAAGCTACTGCTTTCATTTTTTTCAACCCATTGTAACCATAACTCTCATGATTGTGTGCATAAATAACCCACAGGTAAGGAGAATCTATGATTGTAATATTCTTTCCAGGAGCATGAACATGTTAGAAAATTTGAAAGAGTGGCACTGATAAAATGTCATTGGGATCACTGGTCAACCAACAAATCCAGCCTCCTCCCCACCAAAAAGATTCAGAAGCCATTGTTATTTGAGTAAAACTCCAGTTGTAATCCACTGACCTTACCAACTTACACTGTCTAAGCATGACTATTGCTCTAACACATAAGCGTGACTTTCCATATAAACTGAAATCTTGAGCAAATTAATACCATTGCAGATCTTGCACAGATGAACAAAGGCTGTCTTCAAACAATAGTGCCCTGTTTCCAGGCCCAATGACATTAAAATATCATCTCATATTTCATCATCTTCATCTCTATTTTTAGTCGTTCCCACTATGGCATGAAAACAGCTCAAGACAAGATATTACTCCTTCAGAGTCTAAGACCTGCATGCAATGTATTTCTTTCCAACAAATAAATCACAGCTTCCTACTGTCTGTCCCTTGGTCCACTAGTCACAATCCACCTTGACCAACAAATCTAGCCTCCTCCTCACCAGGAAGATTCTGAAACCATTCCCACTTATGTAAGACTTGAAAAATTGCTACATTCTCCAGATCAAATTTTCATCTTAGAATCACATATGATGCAATAGGGGGGAGAGGTAATGGAATAAACATCCATTCTAAGATTTAACTCCGTGAGAGTAGGATTTCCAAGATAATGCTCAGAAGTCACATACTCTTTGGCACCAGACTAGCAAAAGAAGAGCTTTCTCCACTGTAATTATTTTCAATGAGATTCTAAATGAATAAGAAACATTCCAGAGCTAGTTCTGATCTGATACATACTGTTAGCTCCAAGTGCCAACCAAGAACTTCAATTATATTAATTCATCTGGCCCACACCTTGCATTGAGGTAAGTACTATTTTTATCTACATCTGACAGATAGAAAAACCAAGGTTTGATGTTATCTAGCTGACTGACGAGAATGGAAAGATGAGAAGGGATTCCAACTCCAGAGTCCATTATCTTAGCTGCACCCTGCATTCCATTGCTTACATGGGCTAATAAAATGTGATGCAAGGAAGCATTGTCCATAACCTCTTTCAATTGGCCACTTTTCTGTGACAATACTATATCTGCTTGGATCTTGACCAGTCTGCTTCATCCTTATTATTCATAAGCTTGGCTTTGCAAAAACTACATTTTGGTGAAGGATCAGATAATGCCAGAGGCATCATAGAGCTCGAGATCTGGCTTCAGAAAGCCAGGAATTGGCTCTGACTTATCTAGATCCCTCTATCAACACTACTTATCAGTGAGCAAGGTAGCATCAGAGTCTTCCTCAAGACAGAACTGCCAACGGCCACCCTCCTGACCCTGCAAATCAAATTCATGAAATGGCAAGATGTAATGAGGTCATGGTGAACAGTTATTGAGCATTCACTTCTGTGACTGGCAGCGTTCTAAGCCATTAGAGAAGTTATCTCATGTTTCTTTCATGACATTGTTACAGGGCAACACAGTAGGCAAAATAATGCACCTGCAACCCTTGGCCCCATCTAGGAATTTGTGATTATATGGTATGTGACAAAGGGGGATTGAGATTGCAGATGGAATTAAGATAGCTAAGCCGGGTGTGGTGGTGCATGCTTGTAATCTCAGTACTTGGGAAGCTGAGACAGGAGGATCCAGGTTCAAGGCTAGCCTTGAGCCTAGTGAGGCTCTCTGCAACTTAGTGAGACCCTGTTTCCAAATAAAGAATAAAAAAAAAAATAGGGCTGGGGCTGTAGCTCCGAGGTAGAATGCCCCCAGGTTCCATCCCCAGTACCACACACACACAAAAAAAGATAGCTAATTAACTGACCTTAAAATAGAACCAATGAACCCACTGGGCCAATGCAGGCACAAGGTCTTTTAAAGCAGAAGTGGATATGAGAGTCAGCCCATAGCATGTAAAGCAGACTCAGCCAGCTGCTGTGGCTTTGCAGATAGAGGAGACCATGAGCCAAGAACTGCAGGCTGCCTGCAGAAGCTGGGAAGATCAGGAAAACAAATTCTCTCCTAGAGTCTTCAGAATGAACACAGCCCCACTGAAACATTGATTCCAACCCATGAGTCCCATGGCAGATTTCCAACCTACAGAACTGTAAGATAATAAATTTAAATTGCTTTAAGCCACTACATTTGTGATAACTTCTTAGAATGGAAAGAGGAAACTAAACCAGGTAGGTTTTATGATGGTGATGATCTTCATTTTGCAAATGAAGAAACTGAGGCCACAATAGATCTGGAATGTTAACTGAGATCACCTAATACTTGGTAGAGTCAGAGCTTGAGCCAGGCTGTCCTGAGCCCTCACTCTTCTTATAGTATGCCTTCCTACTCAAAAGTATCCCTATCAATTCTTTCATTAAAACAGAGGCTTTGTTTAGTAGTTATTACATACTACACAGCACTGAAAGGTGCCAGAGTGGGGAAAATAAACTTTTCTTGCATTAGGAGCTTTATATTCATCTGTATAAACTTAAGAAGAAGTTAGTCCTAATGCAAGTCAGTGAGCAGAGCTCAGGTGGACTGGCCATTGCAGGTAAAGAGAAGCATGCTGCTTGCTGACTTTACACCTAACATCCAGTATTCAGATCTAGGATTGGGCTTCCATGCATGTCCGTCTAATCTACATGCATCTATTACAAAAAACCCAATGTCCACTTTGACAGTAATCTCCAGGTCTCTAATTAAAATGATCATGTTAAATTGCAGCCTTTCACAGAAGTGTTTCTTTGGGTTATTTTTATGTCACTTAGTGTTTGTTAGCTCTAAAGAGTGGGATGCATCACTAATATCTAAACCTCAAAATGTATGTCACAGAATCAAAATGCCAGTGTTCTATTAGAATATGCAGACAAGACAGTGTTAGCCTGCCATCAAATTAGATAACACCTTTGTGCATATAAAGTGATACTATCCAGCTATTTCTCATTCTCGGAGATTAAAGATCAGTGAACTGAAATGGAATATTCACTTAGGAGCAAATCCAGAAATGTTTCACTGAGTGATTTTATACATTTTTCAATTGACTTGAGGCCAGGGATATAAGGCCCCTGGGTTTCTTAAATTCTGTCTTCTATGTCTATGAATTTTGACTTTAAGTAAAGAACTATCTTGTTAGGCCATAATTCTGCCCATTGTTTAACATGGGAAATATCTCAAAGCTTTAAACAATGCACATGTACAGCCTCTCTGTAGATACAAGTGGACATGAAGTCACATACCAAGTCCTCTTTATCACAGATGTGGCCCAACTCCAACAGGAAAAAGTAATAAAAACAGGTTTAGGGAGATCTTTTCCACTAGATGAACAGTTCCTTTGATGGACAATCAGAATGCACCACTCAGTTTTCTCACTCCTCTGCTAAAGACAGATAAGTCAATAAAAACTCAGGAAGCCCTGAGTCCCAGAGTCTGCCCTTCCCTCCAGCTACCCACAAAGGGAAATTCTGGGATGGTCAGACCACAGAAATTCCACTTAGCAAGATCTTATGGGTAGCCTACCTCACTTCAAGGCTTTCTTGGAATATGGCTTCTGGGTAAACTTTGTAGACATTAGCCACACTGTGATAGTAGGACTGCAAAGAAAATTCTGCAGAGGAAAGCCAACGAAACCAATGTCAACCTTACACCATCACTCCTGAGTCCTTTTCCATTCACATACTAAGTAGCTCTGTGAAACATTCTCCTCTATCAGGAAAAGGGTATAGATGTGTTTTTCATCAAGACATTGGAGTGATGGCATCATGAGGCAGTCGACCAATTTATCTGACCTCTGTACAAATGTTAGAAAGCAGTGGGCATATCCAATGAATGTAATGGACAAACCTAACTATAACATGCAGGAAACACACATGATAAGCTCCAAATCACCTCTCCTTTGACCTTGAAAATGCCAAAATGACCCTCAGAACTGGACTGGACCATAACCAATTAGGTCTGAATTCATTACACATGTTTTGGGGATTGAGGCTTTTGCCTGCAGTCACCCTAATGAATTATTCAGCCTTTATGGAAGTGCTATAATGACAATAATTTTCAGGAAGTTGCTGGTTCTTGCTTTCTTTCATTTTCTACCCCTTAATACACCTTCTATGCATTACTTAGATTAAGGACTTTGTAAAGGAGGCCTTTGTAAGAGAAATAACTCGGGCAACAGTGCAGCAGAGCATGAAATCCCAATCTGGATGGTTGGCTGCTTTGTAAAATGTGTGCAGAAATGGAAAAGCCAAAAGCAGAGGTAGGGAATATAGTGGTGGAGTTCACAGTAGCTGATGGAAAGTTTCCCAACCATATCATGACAGTTGGCCTGTGTAGGGCTCCGAAGGAAATCCGTTATGTTGCCCACAAAGCATGAGATTCTGGCGCAGGCAATGCAAAAATGTTTCCTTCTGTGAACTTAAAAGTTATCAAACAGCCTCCCACTGCTCCTCACCCTGAGAGAGGGCCTGGAGCTAGAGAGCACAGGTCTCACAGTGGCCAATGATCTTGTTACAATCAGCTACAAGATCATTTTTAAAGGGAGTCAAATGCATAGCTCTTCAGTAAAAGGTACAGTCCACAGGGGCATTTTCAACCAAGGACAGCTGGTCTACATGGCAACATTCTATGAATGAAGGTTCAAACAGCAAAGTCTGGCAATAGATACCATGTTTAATAAATAAAGATAGTGCCAGGTGTGGTGGCACACACCTGAAATCCCAGCACTTAGGAGGCTGAGACAGGAGGACCACAGGTTCGAGGACAGCTTCAATAATATAACAAGGATGCACTCAGCAACTTAGTGTGACCCTATTTCAAAATAAAAAAATAAAATAAAATTGGGCTAGGGATGTAGCTCAGAGGTAGGATTCCCCTGTGTTCAATTCCATAAATAAATAAATAAATAAATAAATAAATAAACAAACAAACAAGGTATTAATTATACTACTAATAATGTGACCCCATTTGCATTCCAAAGTATGTTCCTCAATGAAAGGTAAAGGAGAAACTGATGTATAACTCTTGGCAGGAACTGGCTAGGGGCTTCATGCATTGCTTTCTCCCTGGTGGACAGTGTCACTGAAAACTGCCACTTCTTTGGGAAGAAAATGTCCTAATCAGGGAAAAAGCATTCTACGCCAATCTAATATTGACATTTTAAACCCAGGAACAGAATCAATGAAGAATGGTTTTCTCAACTCCATCTTAGATGAAGAAAATGTAGGAAGGTATCTCCTTATGTTAAGAGATGGCTCTCCTTGGATACATAAACATAATATCTTTCTGGGTCATCCTAGTCATGCTTCTAGTCAAAGGAATGCTGTATCTGTGGAGAAACTGGACTTAGACATGAGACGAGGTTCTAGTTGATAGGCTTTAGAATGTGTGAGCAAGAAGGTTCTAAGGCAGATGAGCTAGCAGTGCTATCTCAAAGGAGGCAGAGAAACCAGAAAAGATTAGTCTATTCTTATATGATAACTACATGAAAAAAGGGGCCACAAGCATCTCCAGTAGTACCTTATGAGAGAGGAGCTTTATTATCACCAACGTACTCACTGGGGACAAAGTCAATTTGCAGGTATGAATGCTGTGAGAGGCTTCAAACACATAGCTTTGTACCAAACTAAAATTCATTAAGTTAGGATCAGCACAGTATTAGAAGCAATATATATTTTTCTAACCAGGAAGATGCCCAATTACTTTTTAATTATATCAGATAATGCACACAAGGTTAGTTCAAAGGTTTTTGTTATTGAAAGATTATCTGGTACTATCTCAGACTATTGAATGGAATAACTCTACGATCCTATGCAAAACGCTCATTAAAAATACTGGTCATCAATGAGAACAGACACTGCCAAAAAACATGGTCTAAGTCCCTTGCGTTCTTTAGTTTGTCTACTATGGAGTCATCCATTCACTTAGACCAAACAATAAGAATAAGAAAAAAACAAAAATCCCTTGAGAATCAGCCATAGAATTAGCCTTGTCATAGGGGGTTGGGGACAGACAACATCCTAGAAATGACCAAGTTGGTGTTACCAGAAAGTAGAGAATTTGTTAGGCATGGGAGTACTTGGGAAGCTGAGGTAGGAGGATTACAAGTTTGAGGCTAGCTTCAACTACTTAATAAGACTCTGTTTTAAAATAAAAAAGGTTGGTGGTGTGGCTCAGATGCAGAATGCCCCTGGGTTCACTTCCCAGTACCATAAGAAAAAAAAAAAAGTGGAGAATCTAGAAGAGGCTACAGATAGGTCAGCTAATTTCTAAGACACTGGCATAAACATCTCTTGGCAGCACCAAGAGCTGACTCTGCTTGGGAACGGAAATCACATGAGCCCTGGAGAAGGAAAAAGGCAGTAAAGACTTAAAGCCAAAGAGCTGGAACAAACATGGAAAAACGTGAATATGAGCTAGTTCCAGAGAGAGGATATTTGGTACATTTGAAACATTTTGAAAACTGGAAACAATGCACTGAATAGTTTGGAGATGGAATCATTTTTAGAAACAATCAGGTAGGCAGTCCTGTGCAAAAGACAGCAGGACTGTGCCAGTTGCACTTCTGGAATCCACAGTGGTCCTGTGCTCTGCAGAGCTCAGAGAACACAGAAAGCCACAAGGAATGCCCATTGCTTTCATTTAAATGCACTCTTTTTCTGCTACAGTGATGCTTCCCTGAGGGAAATCCCTCCCATTTTGGTCAAGAAAGAAAAGGTGTCTGGAGCTGGGGTTACAGGAGTGGAGAACTGCCATGCGTATCAATAACTGGGATTGAATCATGTCTTTCAGAAGATAAGGAAGTCCTGGGTTCAACTGCCAGCACTCAAGATGATGACGAGGACAACAATGATGATGATGATTAAAAGAGACTTTAAAAAACATCATTTGGGTCACTGCCTTATGTTAAGTGGGTTTCATTTGAATTGTTAGCAGAAAGGCCACTTGTTAAAGTGGCCACCCCAGAACAGTTGTGTTCTATTTCTGATCACTAACATCTGAGTGATGAGGAAGACCATTCTCAACCATATCAAAAAAGAAAACAGCTAGCTCAACAAGTTTTTATCAAGACATATAACTCATGAAGGTCCCAGAGCCTTCAGCAATTGACAGGGAACAAAGGTATTGAAAAATAGGAAAAAACAAAGCAATGGAAACTATGTATGGACTGGAGTTCTAGCCCCCCCCCCCAGTAGGTGATTTTAGCTATCCTTACAAAAGTCAGTTAAAAATATTTAAGGAACATACTTGGACTGTAGCATTTCTAATGCGGCTGTCACACTACATTTAATGCAGAAAAGACGTATTTTTAAATGATCCGGTTACTCTGAGGGCTTTGGCTTATAAAAGCCTTTTTTATTGAGATTCTAAATTCCAGTCTGAATAACCTTTCAATTTGTTCCAGTAATTTTCCCCCCTCCTGCATTTGCATTGGCAATACAGCTGGAGCCATTTCAAAGCCTGGGCCCTGAGCACTGAGCCCTTTGTACCAAGACTCCCCCTTCAGCATAGATGGTGGGTGCCAGATTTGACATTTCTATGAAGCTGTTTGCACAAGAAAAACCACTTGCTTTTCAAAGATGAAGATTAAAGAGAGCTTAGGAAAAGAAAGAGAGCATGTAGTATTTTTCATCACTCCTATGATTACTTCAGGGTTGAGGTAGTGGTGTGAACTGAGAATTAAGTCACTTCAAGATTCCTGGAGTTGTTAAAAGCACTGTGAACCACCCTAGCTCTCTGTTAATATCTTTGTCTACATCCCAAATCGCTGGTACGATTATCTGTCACTCCCCTTTGTGTTCTACAGTGAGCGCTCTCACTCTGTGTTTCTCAGCCCGACTCTTTGAGCGGTCATGACAGAACATCTGAGCAGGGAGTAAACTCCAGCTTTTCATGTGGCACTTTCTCCCTAGATATGGAAAGAGACTTGACAAAATGGGAAAAGGAGATATGTCAGATCATTCCAATTGAAGCCTGGTCGAAGCCGGGCACAGTGACACACACCTGTAACCCCAGCTACTGCGTAGGCTGAGGCAGGATGAAGGTAAGTTCGAGGCTAGCCTAGGCAACTTAGAGACCATGCTTCAAAATATAAAGGGCTGGGGATATCGCTCAGTGCAGAGCATCCCTGGAGTTAAATCCCCAGTATGGCAAAGTAAATAAATAAAAATTAAAAGGGCTGGGGGTATAGCTCAGTGGTAGAATATCCCTGGGTTTAATACCCAGTATTGTAAAACAAATAAACAAACCCAGGTAGGAGGTTGGCAAATGTTTCTTAAGCCTCCACCATATGTTCAGCATGGAACAAGATGCTTTCAGGAATACCTTTGTCCAAAATGGAACATCTAAATAAGAAATAACAATCCAATTGTGAGGACATTGGTCATTCTGAAGAAACCTTGATACCACCTATGAATCTGGAAATTATTTTTATATTTAGTTTGCTAGAGTAGGATTAAGTCCATAACATTTTTTTATGTTTGTTTTTAAGGTGGGGTCTTACTATGTTGCCCAAACTACCTTCCAACTCATGAGCTCAAGTGATCCTCCCACATTACAGGTGTGTCCCACTGTACCCAGCTAGGCCTGTACAATTCTGTGGGGTGTGTGTGTGTGTGTGTGTGTGTGTGTGTGTGTGTGTGTGTATGTGTGTGTGTGTAGGGGGTACTGGGGATTAAGCCGAGGGGTGTTCTACCTCTGAGCTACATCCCCAGCCCTATTTTAATTTTAATTTTGAAACAGAGTCTTCCTAAGTTGCTGAAGCTGTCAAACCTGCAATTCTCCTGTCTCAGCCATCTAAGTACTGGGATTACAGATGTGTATCACCATGCTCAGCTGACCTATAAAACTCTTATAGGAAAATTCTAGTCCCAAAAGGCAAAAATAAATCTCATGTAGGTTACTATAAATAATGTACACTTTATGGTACCTTATCTAACCTAAAACTTTTTAAAAATACTTTCATTGGTGCAATGTAATTATACAACAGAGTGAGATTCAAAGTGATACAAACAGAAATATACACATCACTTGTATTTCCCTCCATATCGCTCAGTCCTCCCTCCCTACACACATTAGTGAAATTGTATGTATGCTTCATGTATGTACACAGCATTATTTGAACTAACTCCTTCCTCAATCCTCTTTTAATCCCTCCCTATCTCCCTTCCCCAAACCCCTGCCACTGTTCTACTGGTCTGTTTTCTCATTTATCTGAAGTCCCTTTTATTTCCTATTTTCTCTCTAGCTTCTTCATATGAGACAAAACATAAATGACCTTTCACAAGGAATGTACAGGAAGGTTTAGTTAGTGGCTGAATTGCTTTCTCTTAGGAATTGGAGGCCCTTGGCAAGTGGTGGGACAGACTGACTTCTTTCATCCAAGAGGGCCCAGTTTCACCTAAACTTAGAACAGAGAACCCTGCTGTCTCTGTGGTTAGAATAATTATTGATTGCTCATCCTCTGGGAGAACATGTTGTGACTTTTGGAGGAGGCAGCACAATGGCCGAGGGCTACATGCAGGGGAGCCCAATGCACTGGTGTTAGCTTTTCATTTCTTCACTGAACAGTTCTGACATACAGACAGTAACTTCCCAACCCCATAAAATGAAGCTAATTACAGTGCCAATCCAGGGTTGCTAAAAGAATGCCACAAGACAACATGCAGAGAGTACTATGCCTGGAGCCCAACATAGAAGACAAAGTCCACTAAGTAAATGGTTAATTTTTTATGACGTAACAGTATGTCATTCTTCTACTGGATCTTTATTCAGTGTCTCATACATTATAAAACACTAAGGGCATAACAATAAAAACTCAGAATCATGACTGTGACTTACTTGGGGCATTCTTGGGAGCAACACTGTCAACTGGACTTTCTGCAATGTTATGTATTTGTGCTAGTAAGGTTGACATGAGCAAAATGGAACTGTGGGATACATGAAATATGGTTGGTATAACTGAGGGACTAAATTTTTTATTTTAACTAATTAGCTTAACTGTGAATTGAACAGTCATATATGGCTTAGGGCCACCATATTTTATAGCACAGTCAGCCCAGAGCAAGAGGAAAATGAGTGTAAGGTTCAGTTCATTCGTGAGGCTTAAGAGCATAACTGAACAATGAATAGATATCAGTGGAGACAGCCACATCAGCCACATGTAGATGAGAAGAATCACTTAGCCCTCAGCCAGTAAATATTTCAGATGTCACACCAGGCCCTGAGGGAGAGGCTGAGTGGGGAGTGAGACTGTTCTGAGTTCAAATTCCAGGTCCATCACTTACAAGTTGTGTGAGCCTGGGCCATGCCCAGGCCTGTGATTAGGCCTTGCAGTTTAAGATTAAAGGTTAGGAGGGGTTTCCCTATGGAAACCCATCAGTGATAACTTTGTGTGCACCTGTGTCAGGCAAGGTCACAAACATACAAGCACCCCCCCCACACACACACAATTCAAGCTCATTGTTCATATGGTGCTGGGTAAATGTATTTTTGGTCATTCATTCAACAAAGATATCAATTTTCAAATAAACATCCTTGCTGAGCAGTGGAGCATAAAGGACAGAGAAAGAGCTCACCTAACATTAGTTGGTACATAGGAAGCGCTTTCCCTACTCCCTGCCCTTTTGATCTCACGGCAGTCTAAGACACAGTCAGTATTATAATCCTTCTTTTACGCGTGGTACCAACTGAGGCACAGAGTAGCTAAATAGCTCACTCAGTGGAGTACAGCAGAGCTGGAATCCAAATTCTGCTTAAGTCTCAAATCAGAAGAACCACTGAGAAAAACAACAGAATACAGAATAGGCCCTTAGAATAAAATGCTGTGTGAGACATAAACTCAAGGAAACATGAGGCAAGGTAAAAATGCTATCAGAGTGGAGAGGAGAAGGGTCCAGAGGGAAATGTGGCTTCTGAGGAGTTTGTTCGTGGCTAGTTGGGAAGCAGGTTGTTTCCGGCTTCCCTGGGGCGCAGGTGACTTTGGTCAATAATTACAAAAGTGAGGCGCTCTTCTGCCCCATTAAAGCAGGAGCTCACATACTCTCCCCTGGCTGAGACTGGAAGGTACATCCAGATGCTAGGACCTCAAGCCTCTGCTCCCTCGTTGCCCTAGGGTCCTGCCCAGGCTTCCCCCTCCCTGTGGTCCTCACCTGCCGGCTCCTTCTCTCAAGCATCCTACTAGAGTCTGGCCACATTTTGACACTGGAAACCAGATGCCACCAACTACCTATGACTTGGATGAGTGACTATTTCACATAATTGAGTTTTATCCTGCCTTGATGCCTTTGTCTTACTTTTATCTTACGCCCTTTACATAGGCCCAGGGTTGTCCTCTATGTTTTCAATGAAGTACACTGTCAGCACTCAGTAATCACTAAATAATAACAGTAATTACATCCTTCATACCTAACTGCCTCCTATGGTTTCAATAATCTTCAATTCCCATTAAAACTCTTGCTGAGCTACCTACGTTTACATGGTTGTTAGTGATTTGTATGAGCTTTTGCTCACTTTCCCAGATATTCTTGTACTCTATTTGGGGGAAAACGCACAGGGTGGGAAAAAAATACATATGCGAGCCATGGCCTGCACATCAATTTATAAAATGCATTGTACTTAGGCAAATGTACTTCTTATTTCAACGTTGCTCACATTTCCCACAGTCACACTGCATCTCCTGCAAATGGTCTAGTCATGTTTTATTCTGACTGCATGATTCTGCTTACTTGAACATTCTCCTCTCTTCAAAGGAGATCACAGGCAGGAGGCATTCCTTTCTAATCCTCTGCTTGCTCTCCCGAATGTCAAGTATTTGTGCTCAGCATTTTCTACATCAATAGGGACCCAAAACGTATCACAATGAATATCAGATTGTTGGGAGCAGAATCTTAAACATGCCTTCTGTTTTTCTAAGGCAAGTTTTAAAAACAGGACTGGCAACAAAGCAAGTTGAAAGTTTATGAAAACAGACAATGCTAGCTGTATTCTATTTCCCTTTGTCTGGAAGCCAGTTTCTTTTGAAAGAGTTCAAAGGAACACCAAACTGTGACTCCTCTTCTAAACAAACAACACAGTCCCTGCTTGTCAGTAAGTTCACCCTCCCCTACCTCCTGATGTCCAACTTCCCTGCAATTTGCCATTTACATTCCTGAGACTTCCCCGTGGTTACAAGTCCGCTGTCGATGCTATTTAATTCCACATCCACAGGCCGTTTCCTGGGAAGCAACCATTAGTAATCAATTGTAGCTAGGTTCTGACAATAGTTGAATTGTGCCCAGTTTGTTGTCTAAAGCGAAGGTGAGAACGGAGGGGGGCAAAAAATGACAATAGAGAGCACAAAAAGGGGATGATAGACATTATTTTCTGCATGTGGAAAGTGTTGCTAAGATAACATATTGTACATAATTTAAAAAATAAGGATGAAGGGACAGGCCAACAACGCAGATTACCATGCCCATAGGCAAAATGAGACTCTGAAAGAAACAACAACAAAAAAAGTCTGGCTAAGGGAAAACTGAATTAACGGCTCCATCTTAAAGATATTTTGCAAAGATTCTTCCTTTCTCCCTCCCTCCCCCACCCCTTTCCCAGCACAGTTTTGGCGACCATTACTATGTTATTTGAATTTGTGGAAGGTAGCTGGTGGTGGGCGGGGGGGGGGGGGGGAGGGGGGAGCTGGAAGTATCTGGCTACAAGGCTCTTGCTCCAACTCCCTTTCCCTGGAATGCATGAAAAATAAGTTAAGTGTGCATACTGCTCTACTCCCTTCCAGGCTGCAGGACTGGGAGGCACCTTGCAGGCCAACGGAAGGGAAGAAACAGGAAAGAGAGGAAGGGGCAAGCTAGGGAGATAAGCATGTATTACTGCGAGAGGTGTCCATTAGAGTGGCCAGACAGAGAGCCTTCTGTACCAAGGAGGTGCATCTTGGCTCATCCCTGGAAACCAGCAGGGTTGGAGGACCTGAAACTACTGCTCCCCCAAAACCTGGGGAAAGAAGGTTATTATTTTCAATCCTGCTGTACAGGGGGAAATTCAACTGAGGCAGGAGCCTCAAGGATCACGGAGATTCCTTATCTCAAGCTGGATTCATAGAAGATCCCAAGGCAGGAGGCTCCCACATGGAGCACCTCATCACTGTTAAATTCAGAGCCCACCTCCCCATGAAGCCATCTCTTCTCCCAAGTCCATTGTTCCAGGTGCTAAGCCTGGTCCAGATGGAGTATATGAGAAAGGACTACACTAGACAATAAGGCTTAGCCATTGAGTGCAGGGGAATTGGCCTTAACACTGCTCCATATACCATAAGTGTTGAATAGCAACATGAGGGAAGAGCCCTGGGATCTCAAAAGGACTACCTTGTCCAGTGATTCTCCCCTAGAGGGATCTTATTCCCCAAGCCCCTATGTTCCTCCTATCCTTTCCAAGGGGGGTCTGCTGAGCGGGAAGCAGCCATGCCATGAGCAAGCTCACAGTGACACAGAACTGAGTCTGAAGGAGTTTGGGGGGCACTGGGAGTTGGGTAAAGGATATCCTGTCTTTCCCACATATTGTGAGATAGTGAGTGATAGAGACCATCCTCCAGAGGAGACTTGGCCAGGTAGAGGATTTTCTAAGCAGTGATCTCAGACTCTGCTGTGGATAAGAATGACCTCAGGTGTCTGCTAACATGCAGAGGCCTAAGACTGGTCCCAGATCCAGAGCTAGAAACTGTGCAGATAGGGCCAGGGATTTGATGAGAGCTGCAGAAGCACTGCTTCTCACCACTGGGTTCCAAGGACACACGAACTCTGCGTAGCCTCGGACCTGCAGGAAGCAGCCCAAGAGACGTAGAAAGCAAGAAAAGGGTTTAGATTTTTTGGGGGTTGTTTTGTTTGCTTTTGGTACTAGGGAATAAATCCATGGTCATTATGCCTCAGAGCTATACCCCTAGACCTTTTTATATTTTGATTTGAAACAGGATTTCCCCAGGTTGCTGAGAGTCTTGCTATGTTACTGAAGCCATCCTTGAACCTGCAATCCCATGTCTCAGCTGCCTAAATACTGAGATTAGAGGCATGTGCCACCAAGTCCAGCTTGGTTTTTAATATAATGTCATCTAATTACCCCTCTTTAACATCTTTTAAAATGTCTTCTGGAAAGTTTAATGCTGGAGCAGAGAAGAGGGTCCTTGAGGCAGGGGAGCCGCAGGGAGCTGGGGTGTGTTGAATGTTGTAGGATCAATGGGTGTGATGTCCTGACAATGGGTGTATATCCAGACACTGGCCAGGAGCAAGAAGAGTACATGAGGGCAGTGGTCCAGAACCCTGTTCTTCCTTAAGTGCTCCACCACCCCTATACTCCTGTTCTTCATATCTCTCTGAGGATACCATCCTGCAGAAGAGCCTGCCAGGTGAGATCTCCTGGAAAAGACAAAACCTAAGGGAACTTCCTGGGGTCCATGAATGCAATGCAAGCCACATGGACTACCACGTCAGTGGATGAAGGAAGCCAGAGGCAGTGCTATGTGTTGCAGAGAGTAGCATCAAATCACACAGGCACTGGAAAAGTTTCCTAATGTCAGTGCAACAGGGAGCAGACACCTCCCTGTCATGCAGAATGTCACTGCTAATCCATGGGGATTAGACAGCCACCTATCCAGATACAACATGAAGGCTGTGGCGCTCACACCAAGTTGCTGGCTTAGGGAGGCACTGTCCCAAAGCACAGATAACACTGGTAATTATTGGTGAAGTTACAGCTGTCAGCAGTCATAATAGAAGCTACTAAGATATTTATCTGGTTATAATGATGAAGTTACTAGAAGCCAGAGTGGAATTCATCCCATTCCTGATCCTTGACCACGTCTTCCACAACTTGCCCTTCTCTTGGATCACAGTGAGGAAAGAAGCGAAGAGAGAAAGGAGGAAGAAGAAATACTAAAGCAAAAGCCTTTTCAGGAACACTATTCAATGCAAGCCCAGAAAGGAAATAACTGATCACTGTACTGTACCATATTTTTAATTCCTTCCTTCCTTCCTTCCCTCCTTCCTTCCTTCCTTCCACTGGGAATTGAACACAGGAGTATTCTACCTCTGAGTTATACCCCCAGAATTTTTTTAAACAGGGTCTCACTAATTGCTGAGGATCTCACTAAGTTGAAGCTGGCCTCAAACCTGCCCATCCTTAGTCTTCCAAGTAAAGGGATTACAGGCATGCACCACCAAGTCCAGATCAATCTTCCTTCATTTTAGTCTTAAGTGTCCATTCTTTTATGAGATCTGAGATAATGGGTCAGAGTTGTTCTGTTTGTTTTACTTAACATTGTAAGCCAACAATACAAAAATACAATACAAATTACTACATGAGGGGTTTTTTTTCTTTTGATGCTTTATTAGCCCATGAAATCCAGTTATCTGATAGCCAGTTCTCCAGTCCATACACCAAACTAAAAAGGGTTGGCCATTCCATGTGTGGGAGCAAAAATAAAACAGTTTTCTTTTTCTTCTGGCCCTTGCTAGGCAAACTTTCAGCAGAAGGTGATGGATAACTGGTTTGAGTTGAATAGGTTTTCCATGGCTGACACATCTGTAGGGTAAGAGCAGTCTTTCCACAAAGGCTGCTGGGGACACATTAATCTGCCAGCAAAAAAGTAAGAACACAGAACTAGGGTACAGTACACACTGCTGTTGGTGAGCTTAAGCCCGTAACAGGGCTGGGATCCACCCTCTTTGCTGATGTGTCCTGTTCCCAGAGCTGAGGCTTGGGAGTTCTAAGAAACTTTGGTAGGACCCAGAGCTGAACTGAAAGCTCAGGTCTAGCTGTTCTGAGGAGAGCCAACGGACTGTGACCTGGAGAGCAAGCACATGGCCTGAAGCTGGGCAGACAGAGCCGGCATCTGGCAGGAATGTCCAGCATCTGACCCCAGTGTACCCCCCAGGCCAGCAGAGTGACAGAACCAGGCAAGGGAGATGTATAAAGGGGCATCAGCCAAATGCTCGCCTGACTGGAAGGGGCTTGGTTTAAAAGGAATTTTTAGAAGGGGGTAGAGGAAAACCATAAATCTGACCAAAAGATAAATTGGAATTGATATTACTAGCTATTTTAACTAGTTATCAGCTGTTGTGATGAATGGCATTGTGGTAACTTGTGGGCTAGGCACAGAGTCAAAATTAGAAGCTAAAGAAAGATTAATAGAGACCTCCACTGTATTTTTACCCCAAAATCAGCTCTTGAGACAAAAAAAAAATACTCTGTAAACATGGCTGTGCAGCCAGGCAGTATGGCGCATGCATGCAATCCCAGTATTTGGGGGGCTGAGACAGAAGGATCTCAGGATCAAGCACAACTTCAGCATTTAGCAAGGCCCTCAGCAATGTAGTGAGACCTGGTTTAAAAAATATTGGCTGTGGATGTAGCTCAAAGTTCCTTCCCCAGAAAACACATACATACACACCACACACACACACACACACACACACACACACACACACACGAAAAGAAAAAAAAACATGGATATGTATGTAGCACTACAGTATTCTGATTTTAATTCTTTTGAAAAGATACTGAAGAGTAGCATAGCTGGTCATGTGGTGGTTCCATTCCTAGTCTTTTGAGGACCCTCCACACTGATCTCCATAGTGGCTGTACTAATGTACACCCCCACCAACAGGGTGTAAGAGCTCCTATTTCCCACATCCTTGCCAACATTTATTATTGCCTGTATTCTTGATGACTACCATTCTAACTGGAGTTAGGTGGAATCTCATGGTTATAACAGCACAGTTCACAATAGCTGAATTATGGAACCAACCTAGGTGTCCATTAAGAGATGGATGGATAAAGATAATGTGGTATATACACAGAATGGAATTTTACTCAGCCATAAAGAAGAACAAAATTATGTCATATGAGAAAAATGGATAGAACTAGAGAATATTATGGGGTTAGTTCAGCCAGTCTCAGAAAGTTAACAGTTCTATATATTCTCTTATACAAGGAAGATAGAAAATAGGAAATGAAAGGGACTTCAGATAAATAAGGAGAGAGACCAGTCAAATGGTGGAAGGAGATTGATGGAGAAAGGTGGGGAGGGGAAAGAGAATTCTTTTTTTTTTTTTTTTTTTTTGCGGTACTGGGGATTGAACTCAGGGTGTTCTACCTTTGAGTTATACCCCCAGCCCTATATTTTATTCTTTATTTATTCTGGGTCTGACTAAGTTGCAGAGGGCCTCACTAGGTAGCTGAGGCTGGCCGTGAACCTGGATCCTACGGTCTTAGCCTCCTAAATAAGGGATTACAAGTGTGCACCACCACTCCCGGCTTGGAAAAAGAATTCTTAATGAAGGAAAACTTCTAAAGAAAGCTGTCTGAATATGAAGTTACCACTCCCAATCTTACTACCATGATAGGGGTGAGGGGCGGTGAGAGGGGTGGGGCCAGAAGGAACCACACCAAGTGCTTCTGTGTATGTTTGTATCATTGAGCCTCAATACGATGTATAATTACAGTGCACCAAGAAAAGCATATGGGAAGGCAGGGAGGGAGGGAGGGAAGAAGAGAGGAAGAGAGGAAGGAAGGAAGGAAGGAAGGAAGGAAGGAAGGAAGGAAGGAAGGAAGGAAGGAAGGAAAGAAAGGAGGGAGGGAGAGAGGGAGAGAGGAAGGCAGGCAAGCCACAGTTCTGCAAATGTAAACATCTTACTAGGCACAGTAATAACTTAAAAACTATGTCCTTCAGGAAAAGGCAGCAACTTGTTCCCAACTACACAGACCACTGAGCTTTCCCTAATCCCCTGCCAGTGGGAGGGATCTGGAGGAATTCAGTGTTTGCTCATTTTCATGTTAATAAACTAAGGACTTTTAGTTGGAGATTACTATAATTACTTTTCTCTCTAAGCCTTGTCCTGGGAATATCCTCCCAGCACTTTCCCTGGCATTCGGATAACCTCTTCAGGGAAGTGATCAAAGTGGGGCCAGGCATCTGTCCATCACGCCCTCCTCTCTTCCCTTCTAGCTGAACCAGATACTGCAGCGTCACAATGTGTGGCTGGAAGCTATCAAGCGAGTCCTGCAACATGTTCCCTTGCTGATTCTACACATCAGGCTTTTGGTATTGAGTCTAAGAACCACTGAGAAGCCACCTGGTAGCAAGGTGCCCAGCTGCTACTGAAATCTGGTCACAAAACCCGGGGGAGGTAAACACAAGAGTTGGCCTGGGTGAGGCTGCACTTTCAGCCAAATGTCCATGGCCTGACATTTATTCCCTCATGAGCACCTCCAAGGTATTTACAACACTGCGACATAGCTTCACTTTTCTGTTCAGGGCTCTGCCCTCCCAGGCAGCAGAGGGCTACAGCTGGCTGGAGCTCAGGTCTCTCTTCCCAAGAACTGATAAAGCTCAGCCCCATTAGGGTAGGAGGCTAAAATCATTGTAATGGCATCTTCATTCACATTCAGAGAAGAAAAGAAAGGAGGAAGGGAGGAAGGAAGGAGGGAGGGAGGGGCTTGGTCCCCAGAGTGGTGCTATTGGGAAGTGTTGGAACCTTTAGATGGTAGGCCAACTGGGAGATCCTTAGGTCTTTGGGGGCAGACCTTGAAAAGGACTCTGTGACTCTGGCCTCCTCTACTCTCTCTTTTGCTTTTTGACTATTAGGTAAGCAGTTTGTCCTGCCACTTGCTCCCTGATATTGCCATCTGACACCTCATTAGAGGCCCAAAGCAATGAATCTGCCTGATCTTGAACTGCACCCTCCCAAACTGCCAAACTAAACCATTTTTCTTTATAAGTTAATTACCTCAGGTATTTTGTTACAGTTATAGAAAGCTGACTAGCAGGAGAAAAGAAAAAGGAAAAAGTTCAACTGACAATCTTTGTACTTTCTTATCATTTAGTAAGCCACATAATATCATAAAATATAATAAGAAATGGTAGAGTGAGAAGAGATATCAATTCAATAGAGTCGGGCTTTGCTACATTATCCCTGAATGGTAACTTTATCCAAAAGACTACCCTAAACCTTGCCAGGACCAGTTTAATAATATTTTCTTTCTCTTATTCTAGACACAGGTGGAAAAAGTAAAAATAACACAAAGTCTACTTACAAATAAGTTGCATCTATAAAATAACTCTCAAATTACTTGATTTGTATTTCTTCTTCAATTGGATACAATTCTACTATCAAATCATAGGCTGTCCAATGAAAAAAGACACTTGGTCTAATTAACTGTCCAAAAATAATGACCATTCAATATGAATAACACTAACCAGGTAGCACAACTCCATGGAATGTGTGACCGAGGAGCTATTCACCTAGGTAAGATGATAAAAGTGATGTGGTGGCTGTTGTTACGTATGATACTGTTGGTGATAATTCATTCAGCAGATATTTATTCCACATTTACCATGTATTAAGCCCTGATTGGATAGTATCAATGAATATTTTGCAAAGAACCCCATCCCTGTGGTGCTAAAATTCTATGGGAAAGGACCAAACAATAAAAACTATAAACAAAGAAGTATGCATATACCATGTGAGAAGGTTATGAGTAAAAATAGCATGGAGGGGCACTACAGCAAATTAATAGGTATTGGGATTTTCTTAAAGTTAATAGGGAGATGCAATTTTCTTTTCTTTTTCTTTTTATTTATTTATTTATTTTTTTTGCGGTACTGGGGATTGAAATTAGGGGCATTCTACCTTCTACCTCTGAGCTACATCCCCAGCCCTATTTTTTATTCTTTATTTTGAAACAGGATCTCACTAAGTTGCGGAGTGCCTCACTAGGTAGCTGAGGCTGACCTCGAACCCGGATCCTCCGGTCTCAGCCGCCCAAATGCTGGGATTACAAGAGTGCACCACCACGCCCAGCTGGAGATGCAATTTTCAACAGGTGCTCCTGGCAAACTTTATGGAGAAAGTGGCATTCAGGCAAAAACTAAAGGGAGGCAAGAAACTTAGCTATGTTGTTGTTGGGAAAACGTATCCCAGGAGGGGGCCAAAGGTCCTGGGGTGTAAGGCAGCCCATGTCATGTGGCATTTGGCACTCACAGGCTCTGACCTTTTTTGGCCAAATCTGACCCCTCTGACCTAGGGAAGCCGGTGGGTGGGTCAAGGCAAGGCCTACCTCCCTCCCCTGCAGCAACCAGTGAGGAGATCTGCTCTCATTGGCTCCCGCCCCAGCTTCACCTCCTTATCTGACCTTCCCATATATACTATTGTGTGTTCAAATAAAGCTGAGATCCTGCAGTGCCTGGTTGCTGACTAGACTCCCGGCTCAATGCGGTTTCTTGGAGGGTTATCTTGACTCCCCAGGGTGGTGGGCCTGGCCAACGACACTCTCCTTCTTGCTCGACCCCAGCAGGCGAAGCGGCTGGCCTGCTTGGTTTACCCCATGTTGCGTGGGATACAACATCTGGTGCCCATGTGTGAGGCCCAGGATTCCGATGACGAGCTAATCAGACTTTGGGTGAGTGTATCCCCATAAGATATAGGGCAGTCTTCCTCTAAAAATAATCCCTCTTCACTCTTTCAGAGTTCTGCTAAAAAGTTGGGGACTCAAATTGTCAGAGTCTCAGGCCTGGGTTATCTTAGTTAAGGTCGCCCCATGGCTCCCTGAGAGTAACCTCTTTGACTGGAGCACCTGGGATCCGGTGGAACAGTTGGTCCGCAAAAACCATATCAACCTCGGGGAGGTTCCACCTCCGGGAGTATACCCCACTCTCGCAGCACTCAAAAGCTGTTTTCCTCCTCGTCCAAATCCTCCAGCTCAAGAGAGGCACAGTCCAATGCTGCCTTCCATCATTCACCCCCCTCCAGAAGTACAGTCAGGTACCCCTGTCCCCCCGATCCCCCCTCAACATTGTCGGGGAACGATTCTTTGGAGTCGCCTGATAAGCTTCCTGAGAGAAAACCCCTGACGCATTTGGGAGTGCTCCTCGGCCTCAATCTCGCCTCTATCCCTCTTCACCCCAGCAACCTGAGGCCCTGGGACATAGTTCTACTCCTAAAGGGCCCTCCAACCGTCTTTGGGAAGCTTCTGCCCCCTACCCTACCTGGAGCCAAGTGCTCCGTCAGGCTTGCCAAATTTGGGCACAAAGACCGCCATTAGTTCTGATGTTCCTACAGGTGGCAGGGCAGAGTCTCTCTCTCCCCTCCCCCCTCCCTGAGGTGGGGAGGGCCTCCAGGTGGAACCAGCAGTGCCCCCTGTTTGTCACCTTTACCCAGTTAACGTTAACCCTGGGAATAATAGGCCTGCGTCCTGGTACACCTGGGAGCCCAGTGATTTAAAGGAGCTTAAAAAGGCCATCCTGGAGGATGGCCCCAATTCTCCATGGACTGAGACAATCCTCCGGGGACTCGCTTACCAAAATTGCACGACACAGGAGATGGAGGGGAGACGCGCAATGCCGCCGCTGCACCCTCACCGCCAATCCTAAAGGCCACTGCCCCACAGGGGGTCCCTAAAATACAATGGACCCCGGGACCCTCTGTATGGGTGGAGCAGTGGCCACTCTCAACTATTAAGCTCTAGCAGTTGCATGTTATCGTTAAACAACAGGTCCAGGCAGGACACCTAAAACGCTCTAACAGCCCATGGAATTCTCCAGTGTTTGTAATCAAAAAATCTAGTGGTAAATGGAGAATGCTACAAGATTTGAGAAAAATCAATGAATGAATGATTCCCTTTGGCACCCCCCAGAGAGGGATGCGTTGGGTGCCTGCCGTTCCTTGTGACCACTATCTAGTAATTATAGACGTTAAGGATTGCTTTCCTCAATTCCCCTGCACCCTGGGGACACCGAAAAGTTTGCTTTCTCTATCCCATCATTAAATTTCCGAGGGCCTGACCAGCGATTTGAGGGACGATCCTACTTCGGGGTATGGTCAATAGCCCCTCGATCTGCTAGGTCTATATGTCCAGAACTCTCTCCCCTTTATTATCCTGGGAGCCGCATGCCCCTCCAGACTCAATGAGCTTTACTTGGAGTGCTCTGAATTGCTTAAAAGTGCCTGTTTCCAAGTGGCCCCAGAAAAGATTCAAAGGGTGGCCCCATTTAAAATACTGAGCACAACCCTAGAATTAGATGTGGTTTCCCCTGCTAAGCCTCAGCTAAAAATCCAGGACAAATATACACTCCCACAGTTACAACAGTTGCTTGGGGAAATCAACTGGATGCGACCATGGATTCCCATCTCCACAGCTGAGTTGCTACCGCTCTTTGACTTACTCAAAGGGCTTGACCTCTCTTCTGAGGTGACCCTCTCTGCTAAACACCAGGCTGCTCTAAACAATATACAGAGAGCTATAAATAATTCAACCCTTAAGCGCTTTGACCCCACCCTTCCTGTCCACCTTGCTGTGCTCAGTGGAAGTCCAGTCTATACTGCCCTCCTCTCACAGGAGGGGGGAGTCCTTACACTGGATACACCTTTCCATTGGGGGAGCCCCTCGAGTATACTCTGCCCCAGATCAAATAGCTGACTGCATCATTAAAGGGCAGGACTTGTCCATCCGGCTCTTCGGATGTGATCCCTGGGTCATCATCGTTCCCTTTCGATTGACAGATTTCACCTGGCTTGAGAGGAACCACAGCAGGCTAGCCCTTGCCCTAGAAGGGTTCCTGGGAGAATTGAGCTGCCACTACGGGCCCTACAAGTAGGCGTCCTCTTTCTCCTGCTTAGCCTGGGAAAGCCCCCCACCCCGACTATTTGCTAATGTGCCTGACCCCAATGGTCCCACTGTGTTTACTGATGGCAACAAAGCGGGAGCAGCCGTAGTTTTATATGCCCCAGACAGGTGCCATGCCCCACCTGCCAAAACAATTGTTCATCAGATCCAAGGTTCCGCCCAGTTCAAAGAACTCTATGCCATAATTATGGCACTGGCTGAGATTCTGGTCTCTTTCAACCTGTTCTCCGATAGTCTTTATGTTGTTCACCTCCTGCCCACCTTAGCCAATGCCTACATCAGGTTGGATAATAACCCCATAACCCCTCTTATGATCCAGGCCCAAAACCTGCTTAAACAGAGAACAGCCCCCTTGTTCCTCCAACACCTGCGAGGCCACCAATCCTTTCCGAGCTTCCTAACAGAGGGCAACTCCCTCGCTGACAGGTTGGCCACTATGGGCACCATCGCCTGCTACTCCCTGGCTGAGGCCACAAACTCCCATGGCCTCACCCATGCAAACTGGAGAGGGCTTCATCACAAATTTCCACAGGTACCAGTTAAAGATCTCAAAAAGATTATCTGGAACTGTAAAAGCTGCCAGCCATTCCTACTGATCCCTCCACTTCAACAGCAGGGAGTCAATCCCTGAGGCCTACACCCCAACAACCTCTGGCAGACCAATATTACCCATGTCACATCCTTTGGGAGACTCAAATATGTCTTTGTCACCGGTGGACACCTTCTCCCATGCCTGCTGGGCAACTGCTCATGCAGGGGAAAAGTCTAAACATGCCATCAATTATTTGCTTCAATGCTTTGCAGTTCTAGGCCTGCCCGACCAGCTGAAAACAGATAATGGACCTTGCTTTACTGGGAAGTCCTTTCAAGACTTCCTCAAGAAATGGAAGATAACCCATACTACAGGCCTTCCCCATAACCCCCAAGAACAGGCAATTGTGGAACGAACCAACCGCACCCTAAAAACCCAGCTTACAAAACAAAATGGGGGAGCTCTCCCCCACCATGACCAGTTCAGGAAGGTGCTCCTGACACTTAACATTTTAAATTTTTCAAAGGTCTCACAGTCATTCACCACTCCAGCGCCACTGGACCGGGACCATGCCATACAGGGCATTTGAAGCCAGGTGGAAGGACCCGTTGACGTGTCTCTGGAGGGGACCTGATCCCCTCATTAGTGTGGGAAGAGGATTTGGCTATGTTTTCCCCATTGGGGAACCCCAACCCATCTGGGTTCCAGGCAGAGATCTTAAATACTGTCCTACCCCAGCTGGGGAATGCCTATGTATACCTACCCCAGAGGGCTCCACGCCCCCCGAGGAAGTCTCTCTTGTATGCTCTCTTATAGGAGACCTGCCCCAATGGCCCAATTCCTCCTGATGACGCTGCTGCTGGGGAACCTCAGAGAACCATGGGTGGAAGCAGGATTCGGCGAAGGCAGGCCCGAGCCCTCCTCCAGAAGACGATTGGAGATCCGTGCACCAACTGCTTCATTAGTCGGGAAGGACCAGCAAAGCATTGTCACAGGACAGACAAACAGTGCAATAATGGTATACAGGCTAAAGGCGGCCACCCTAACGCAGGGCAGAGAGAATGGCTGCCCAGGAGCAGTGCTCACTCACATCTGATGGTCAGCTCCTAAAATAACTCCGGCTGCACCTGGAAAGCCTCCTCCCCAATGCCCCTGTAATCAGTTTTATAGCCCAATACCAACAGCTTGCTGCCAAGCCTGATGACCTATATGGGCATCGTGAGCCTTACGATGGTGTTGCCCAGCCTATGCCCCACACCCCATAAGGCCCCAGGAAATCCAATGACGGGTAAGACCCCTTGAAAGATAGGGGCGACCTAAGACAGGATCCCTGGGCGCTGGCTCCCCAAAGTCCAAAAGGTGACAGTATGTCCAATGACGGGTAAGATCCCCTAAAAGACAGGGACAACCTAAGACAGGAACACTGTTTACGAGGACTTCTGAGGGCTTAAAACAAAGAAGGGGGATATGTAGGGATTGCTCATGTTATGTGGCATTCGGCACTCACAGGCTCTGACCTTTCTTGGTGAAATCTGACCCCTCTGACCTAGGGAAGCTGGTGGGTGGGTCAAGGAAAGGCCTATCTCCCTCCCCCACAGCAACCAGTGAGGAGATCTGCCTCCATTGGCTCCCACCCCAGCTTCACCTCCTTATCTGACCTTCCCATATATACTATTGTGTGTTCAAATAAAGCTGAGATCCTGCAGTGCCTGGTTGCTGACTAGACCCCAGCTCGGTGCGGTTTCTTGGAGGGTTATCTTGACTCCCCAGGGTGGTGGGCCTGGCCAACGACACTCTCCTTCTCGCTCGACCCTGGCAGACGAAGCGGCTGGCCCACTTGGTTTACCCCGTGTTTGTTGCGTGGGACGCAACACTGGGGCAGGTTAGGAGGTCAATCAGGTTGGAGGGACATGAATGATAGAGGGAATAACAGAAGAAGTCAGCAAGACAGTAGGTTAGAGTAGAGCAGAGCAAACAGAGATGAGGGCTCTCGATAAGGAACAGGCTTCTAATCTACTATGAGAAAATGGGAGTTGCCTGAGGACTAGGGCAGAGGAGAAGCACACACATTTTAAGAGGATCACTCTGGCATCTAGTGTGACTCCAAATTCTGGCCTATTCACCTAGAAGGACGGTGTTACCATCGGATGAAATGGGGGTGTCCAAGAGGGGAGTAGACTGTAGGGAGATGAGGACCTGAGCTCCAGATGTCTCTGAGAAGTCCATCAGACAACTAAGTGGAGATGTGAGAAGCTGGATGGACAAGGTTGTGCTTCAGGAACGAAGCCCATCCTGGAGATACATACGTATTTGGGAGGAGTCAACGTATAGATTAAATCAAAAGAAATGAGCCCAGATTGGGTCACCATGCATGGGAATGTGCACAGTGAAGAAAGCAGCACCCATCACTCCACCTTGGGCAAAGAAGGTCAAAGAAATGGGAGGTCATCAGAAGAAGCAGGTGGTGAGAGATAACAAAACCAAGAGACCTGGGGACACTCGCAGCCAAGTAAAGAAAACACCTCAAGGAGGGGAGAGGTCGACGGTATCAAACGCTGCTGCCAAGGAAGTGAGGGGAGACTGACTGCTAGGTTTCACAATGATCGCTGTCATTATTGACATAACAGCAGAAAGTGCACTTGAGCTCTGTAAGTACTTCATGCATATTGCCTCATTCAGTCTTTACAACTGGCCTTTGAGCCTGTTTTACTGTCCCCTGAAATCAGAACTGAAAATTGAAGTTTAGAAACATCACACTGCACCCATTCAAGTGCTATGAAGTAGATACAAATGTAGATCCCACTAAATCTAATCCAATATTGACAGCTGTATATACATATTTCTCTTCCCTTTTCTCCTTCCTTCCTTCTTTCTGTCCTTCCGTGACACTTACAGTAAAGAAGACAAAAAGAAAGGAGACAGTAGAAAGGTAGCTAATAAAAAGTGAGTGCAAAGAAGAGATACAAAAGAAGGAAATAAATCAGGTTCTCTTTATGGATACAAATGGCCTTCATTCAGGCAAACATCAGCAGGTAATTTGGAAAACACGGGATATTTATAATGAATATCTGACCAATTAATACAAAGTGAAGTTCTTGGGGACAAAGAGTCATGCTTGATGCTAACTAAGGATTCATCTGCTAATCCTTTTCTTCTGCAGGATGTTAAATAAAATCTAAAATAGATTACGTTGTGTTCACAATGTGAAAGATAATAAAACTGGGAGAAGAAAATCAATGCATATCATTGAGTAAGGACACTCTGGTTAATGGTGATGCAAAAAGAAATAGATTCACAGAGCTTATTTTGTGGGTTAAAAAATATCCGTTGGCAAGTGGTGGAAGCAAAGGGTGCTTGGGGAGGGCTGGACCACAGAACAGTCATACTCAATAATTAAGTCACTCTGGTAATTGTGTGTATATAACACAATGTGATTTCTCAGGAAGAGCAGCTTGTAAAGAACTGTGCTATAAGTCTGAAAATCAAATTCAGTTAGGTCTGGGTTACAAGGATTTAAAAAGCCACGTTGCTATGTCCAAATGATTCCAACAGTGATTTTTGCAAACACATGCCTCTCTTTTCAGTGTTCTGACTCTAACATATAATAAGCACTCAATTATTATTTACTAAAATAGCTGAACCCAAGTGACCCCTTTTGGTTTAGATACTCATTCCAAAACTTACGGACCCAGGCTTTTTGTTCATGTGTGTGGTACTAGGAGTTGAACACAGGGGAATTCTACCACTGAACTGTACCACCCCCAGCCCTTTTTGTTTTGAAATATGTTTTGCTAAGTTATCATGCAATGGCCTCAAAATTGCTATCCTCTTGCCTCAGCCTCCCAATTAATGGGATTATAGGCTTGCACCAGCATGAGCTTTGACCATCTAGGTTTAAGATGATTAATTTCCACCCTACCAGAAATTTTATTTCCTTAAAAAATAAAAGACACTGGGATTTTTTCCCCAAGAAAAATGAGATGTCTCACTTGGATATCATAATATATTGATTGCTACTTCTTAGCACTCAGATATGCCACCTACAAGTGCCAGAGCTTCCAAACCTTTCTCAACTCACAAAGGCTCTAGGCCAAAGAAATACCTAGCATCCCTTTTATTAAGTAGTCATGTCCTAACAACTTAATAGGCATTTCAAAAATAACATTAAATGTCATTCTTAAATATTCGTATTACATATGGTAGATCAAGCACAAGTCCTTAGGTGTTGAAATTAAACTGCATCCCAATCCTTGCTTCTTGTTCCTCATTGATTTTCACAAGATACTTGTTTGTTTTTAAATCACAGAAACTGCCTAAATCCCATCTTCACAAAGGTATGACGCTGCTTAAAGAAAAATTCCTGATGCACTGGAGTGACCAGTTCAAGTGGCATCAGAGCTGAATGATGGTGTGCTTCCCTTAGAAATTTCAAATTTCCTGCACAGACCAGGATTTTACTCAAACCCAGGGTGCTACTAGTGTTTTAAAAACCATAGTCAGAGACTAAGCTTAAAACTTAGAATGTCTGAAACCCAATACAAGTATATAGGGAAGATATTTGAACTTAATATTAATTCAACATTTACCATGATTCTTGGGATAGGCTAACAACTTTTATCTCTCCTGCATACAATCTGAACTATCTAGAGTTTAATGGTAAGTATTGGTCAGAATACTATTGAAGAGTTTAACCTAGGATTCAGCCAACCATTTTGGCAAATATTTTAGGCTTTGTGGTACACATGATCTCTGTTACAACTATTCAGTGCAGTCCCTTAGAGAGAAAGTAACCATAGACAATATGCAAATGAAGGAACATGGCTGTGTCCCAATGAAACTTTATTTATGATAACAAATGGCAGGCCAAATTTTGCCCATAGGTTGTATTTTGGCAAACCCTTGTCCACCTAGGTGTGAGATTGCTCAATTTCATGATTTGAATGAGATCAGTATGAGAAGCAGGACAATTTCATGATCAGTATGAGAAGCAGGACAATTCAAAACACCACAGTAAAAGACATTTCTATAATTCCACAAAAAAAAAAAAAAAACCAGGTAATTCCACAAACACCTGCTGACCACTACTGCGGGGCAGATTGGTGGATTGGGGCACAGAGATAGGGCAGCCCTTGCCCTGTAGCACCCTACAGTCTATGAGGAGGAAATGTGTAAGTCATTAATTATAATTTGAAAGGACAGAAGAGAGACTAATGATTTTCACGTGATGAGAGAGAGGTTCGGAATCAGTGGGGAAGGAGGGGAGCACAAACACAAAATGCCCAGGGCTGGTGGCTTCTATGAAAAAGAAGTCTTTCTGCAGTTGTCTCTAGTAATAGCTAACTGAGCAAGAGCTGGTATGTAGTAACTGAGTCAGCCCCATGTTATGCTCGTTATATGTGTTATAATATTTTTCCAGATAGGAAAACATGGTTCAGGTCAATGCTAGTCAATGGAAGCAGCAGAATTTAAAGCCAGATGTGTGTGTGTGTGTGTGTGTCTCTCTCGAAACTGGCCCTTAATCACTGGACTATTCAGTTTCTATAAAAAGGCAATCAGGAGGAAAATAATCAGATTGTCTGACTGATTCATTCTAGGGGTTTGGCAAACTATAGCCCAGAAGCCAAAGTTGGTCTCCATGTTGTTTGTGCAAATAAAGTTTTATTGGAATGTCTCCATGCCCATCTGTTTACATAACTCTCTATGGTTGTTGTCACGCTACAGTAGCAGAGTTGAGCAGCTAAGACAGAGACTGTAACAGTCTGCAAGGCCTAAAAATGCTTACTATCTTGTATTTTGCAGAAAAACTAAGGACTGGCCCTAATTCGTTCATTCAATTCAAGGGTTTTCTTTCCTTTTTTTCCCCTTCTTGGTAGTATTTGTTCTTTCAGAGCCAGTCCATGACCTCCTGGCCTTGGGAAGTCCATCCCTCTGCACTCTCAGCTCTGAAGTGGTCAGCTGAGACATGCCCCACAGGTCTTTGTTCTCTAGAGTGTTGTCATTTTCCACATTTGATCCAGCTGCCAAGACCCACATTCAGGAATTGATAGATTATAAGGTGACATTTAATCAAAGAGTTTTCAAGTCTTGCTGAATTTGAAGGTAAACAGATATCTCTGCAAAATCCTGTACCCCAAGCAGAGGGATGCATGCAATCTAGGAAACAGGAGGGCTTGACAGATAAGGTGACTTTGTAGCCCTTCTCTTATGTGGCTGAGATCCACACCAGGCCACTGACACTTACTGCCTCACACTGGACCTCCCGGGATGCCCTCTCCAATTCCATGCTCAGCTGAGAGCTTCTCAACATAGGGAAGAGTTTTCTGAACATGACACACATTTAATAATGGTTTTCAATTTTTTGTGCTGTCTCCTGGGCCTCACAGAAATAAGGAAGGAGATGAGAGTCTCCAAACATTGGATCAGATATCTACACTATCTATTCAAACCACAGACTGCATGGGGGAGACAGGACAGAACAAGCCCAGTGAAGCGAGCACTAAGCAAATGTTAGCACCATCTGTTAGGTCCACGCAAGGGTGGGAAGAAGACATGGCAACCAGAAAAGCAGGTGACTTCGGACCATGGACCTGATCCATGATGGGTCAGGGTTCCACCTGGCTTAAAATAAAGATGGTGCTTATGTGGCTTGAATTGTGCCCCGCCCCCTCTAAAATATGTTGAAATCCTAACCCCCAAGCCCCATGAATGTGAGTTTAGTTGGAAACATGGTCTTTTCAGATGTAATCAGGTTAAGATGAGGACATTCTGGATCAGGGTAGTTCCTAAACAAATCTGATACCTTTAGAAGACAGAATATTGGACAGAGAGGCAGAGATGGAGGACAGTAATGTGAAAGGAGGCAGAGGTTGGAGTTATACTGCCATGAGCCATGAATACCAAGGATTGCTGGCAATCACCAGAAGCCAGGAATTAGGCATACACCAAATTCTTTAGCATTTTCTGAGAGAGCATGGCCCTGCTTATATTCTGACTTCACACTTCTAGTCTCCAAGTCTGTGGGAGACTATATTTCTATTGTTCTAGAACACCAAGTTCATAGAACTTGTAAAGGTATCCCTAGGAAACTAATAGCATCCATGAAGGTGGAAATAAAACAGGATGAAGAGGAAGAACAACAGCAGACATGGAGGGATCAGCTTTCCATGCCCAAGCACCAGGTGAGGTGTATTGTGTGCATGACTTTGCTGCACACTATCTTTTAGATAAGCATTGGCAATTCCCATTTTACAGTGGAAGACATTGCTCCTGGCAAGCCTGTCCAGTCATAAGGTCAGTCAGTAGGAAGGCCTGGACCCAGGTGCTGGTGTGCTAGACCCTAATCCATGCTCCTCACCACTACTCCATGCTGTTCCAGCCCATTATGAGAAGATGAGAAGTTTTGTCTCTGTTCAGAACTTAGCAAGCTGGGTCATACAGAGAAACCAACTCCAAGAGCCCTTAGTGGGGTGGGGATCGGGGGGAGGACAGAACAAAAGACTCGGGACTGGCTATGGATTGGAGCAGCCATCCTATGCAAGTTTTCTCCAAGCATCCTGAGGGTGGAGGCATGTGGCACTGATGATCTCTCTCATCCTGTGATGCTGAGTGTTCCAAGTCAGAAAGGACCCAGCCCTAGCTCTTGGCTTTTTATTGCTGTCAGTAAGAATCATTGCATAGTGAGTATAAACGAAGGAGCAGAGGATACAATCTATCTTGGTTTGTTTGTAAGAATCTTATCTAGTTGCCTTTGCAAGATAACCAGAATTCAATTTCTGCTTTTCATATTTTCATTGTGCTGCTTTGACATACAATTTAATCAACTCAGAAGCTAAAATTAATAACTCAGTTTCAAAGATGTCATCAGGGCTGATCCTGCTTCAGGGAAGGCAGCGGGTCTTGGAGCACTGGTAGAGACTTCCTTAATAAGATTTCCAAAGCTCAGGAAATAAGAGCAAAAATCAATGAATGGAGTAGAATTAAATTAAAAAGCTTCTGTGCCACAAAGGAAACAATCTAGAATATAAAGAGACAGACTACAGAATAGGAAAATATCTTTGCCAGCTAGCTACTCCTTTGCTAGAGGACCAATATCTAAAACATACAAAGAATTTTAAAAACTTAACACTAAAGAAACAAATAAAAATAAGAAACTGAATAGACACTTCTCAAAAGAAGAAATACAAATGGTCAATAAATATATGAAAAAATGTTCAACATAAATAGTAATCAGGGAAATATAAATCAAAATAACATTAAGATTCTATCTAACTCCAATTAAAGTGACAATCATCAAGAATACAAACAATTGTAAGTTCTGGTGAGGCTGTAGGGAAATAGGAATCCCAATATTGTTGGGATTGCAAATTCATATAACTACTATGGAGACCAGTGTGGAGGTTCCTCAGAGGACAGGGAATGGAACCATACAACCCAGCTACATCATTCCTAGATATCATTCCAAAGGGAGTAAAGCTAGAATAGTATAGCAATACATGGATAGCCATATTCATAGAACCGTAATTCACAATAGCCAAATTATAGAACCAGTCCAGGTATCCATCAAGAGATGAATGGATAATGTGGTTTATACACACAAATGAAATTTTACTCAGTCATAAAGAACAAAATTATATCATTTACAGGTAAATGGATGGAACTAGAGAATATTATGTTACGTGAGATTAACCAGTCTCAAATAGTGATGGGCCATATGTTTTCTCTCCTATGTGGAATCTAGAGAGAATCTGGGCAACAAAAAGGACGTTGGGTA